>JAGWEN010000673.1:0-63664 GCA_018703685.1 Orius laevigatus
AAAACCATTGCATAAATTAACCTCATTCCGCTTGAACAAATGATGTGGAAGCCATATCGGTTTGCAGGTAACCGCTAGAGCTCCATCTGCCATCGAACCAATAAACGGTGTATTTTTACCTCTGCTAAAATTACACAGCTGTCCATTTGTGGGTACATATTAAGTTTAAACTTATCGGAATATACAGAGTAGAATGGAATATAGCTACGGTGACCATAATTTTTTTAAAGGAAAGTAGTACATAGTAACAAGTACCTTCATACAGCATACCCGAAAGGGAATACTGGGTAAGGTATGAAAAAACGCCCGATTCCGAAAAAATTCAAGTAAGTACTTCTGGCTTGAAAGGTGTTTAACTATGGTCAAGTATCAAGAGATTTTACAGGCGTTTGAAAATTTCGATTTCGTTTTTGAACCAGTCACTATAGACTACCAAAATACTATAGGCAGTCAAAATAAACTTGTTTTTTGTCTAGTATCTTATACATTCGTTGCTGATACAAAAATCTCAATGTAAAGTAGTCAAAACCTCAAAAAAACCTCTATTTTTGGAGTTTTTTTTCGGTGATGGCAAATTGCTATCTAAAAACTGACTTCAGATTTGAGTTCCTCACCCCAATAAAAGTGGAAAAATAATAATTTGGTTTGAAGGCCCCGGGAGGAGGATCGTTTTTTATTGGACATGGGTACAGTAAACTAGGTGATGAAATTATTTTCCGGAAAACGACTTTGCAATCGTATTTTTCACCCTAAAAACCGTAATAATCCACTATTACATCCACTTCATCAATTGACAGACAAAAACAACAGAAAAAAAACTTGGTTTTTCATTTTTCCCGAAATTACTATTTGGTCACTTTCATCTTTTTTCCCCCTGGCCCTTCAATTTATATATTATTTTGATTTTCTAGTTATGTAATTTTTAAAAAAATTCATTTTTCCCCCAGGGACGTGTCCTACAGAAGTACATTTTTAAAAAGTAGTACTTTTTGCTGTCCTTTTCATGATTAAAAAATACACAGGACATTAAGTCGAAAAATAGTACCTACTGTCCTTACAAAAGTAGTACGTCTGGTCACCGTAAGTACTCACTCAGCTATATTATATAGCTGAGTGAGTACACTCACTAGTTTATTGATCACCTGGCTGCAAACTTTTTTCTTTTTTTCCGCCAACACAGAACTAGTTATTTTCAAATTTAAATGAGAGAGAATTAAAAAAAAAAAAAAATGGATGTTCCACGACCGGTTTCGGCGAGAATGAGAAAATAAGGAAATAGTCCACCTGATGAGGCTTATTAATCCGAAAACGGTCGTGGAATATCTTTTTTTTTTTTTTTTTTCTCCCTCATTTAAATTTGAAAATAATTAATGAAGACGGGTGTGCATATCGAAAACTTATTAACAGATAGGCACACACCAATAGGCATAACAATTAACATCTCAACAGAACTAATTACTTAGTTATTTTGTTTTAGCTCTTTTTTTGACGAACCATGTACGAGTATGAAATAAACCCTTTGCAGGAAATAAATGTATAAAAATGAATCATTTATGCTACATAAACATCTGAGAGGAAAGGTATCGTGTGCCCTTTTGGGGGAGGTGGAAGGAGAGCAAACATGGGTGTGTCAGCGGCTTGAAATATGTCCTGGCTTTCTACGGTCGACCTCGATCAAATACCCACGTACAGATATTTCTTTTCTTGAAAGAAAAAAAAAATGTGGAGAAAAAAAAATCTCTGAGCATCTGCAAAATTCTATTTACTCAAGATTTATGGTGTTACTGGGGAGTCGTTTTCGTTATTCGAGAAGCGAATCGATTCTGAACCGTCTGTTCTCGGTTATTTGTGATGCGATAACTGCGATAATTATGATTTTTTCCCTTCTACACCAATAACTAATTAAGTGTGCCCTCTAATGCACTTAATCAACTTCCTTGTGTGCAATTAACGGATTGAACTCGGCAAAGATATTTCTAAGAAGAAACGTCGAAACTTTTTTGAGATCTAGAACCACCAAAGAAAGTTTGGTCAATATCTGAGGTTACTTGTTAGATCAGACAATCGACTTGTAGGTAAGTTTGGAAATAGAACTAAATGTTGAATATTGATAATTTTTTGCTAAGAAGCCTTCGCCATGCTGAAATCCCCTCGGCCAACACCTCACCGATGTTTGAGTTGGCTTCCTTCAACTTCACCCCTCTCACCTTACTCTCAAGACGTTTAATTTCATTTGCTTGTTGACAAATTAAACAACCGGTTCGAACCCTTGGATTCAGATTCCTTTTGTAAATTTAGCTGACGGGTTCAGAACGTTCTAACTTTAAGAGTATTTGCGAATCCGAGTCACTTGACGATTTTGTGATCAACTAACCATTCGCAACCTCAAACAATAAGATCTTCACACACATTAGTTCAATTTACATATCACTTCTACCTAATCAAATCACCCGATTACCCAGAAGCACTTAGCGAGGGCATATCGAGTCCTACTCGTTTCTTTGGTTACGGGTTATCAATCCGTAGTGGTTTGAAATGTCTATGGAGCGTACGAAAAATTTGGCCAGGGTAGTTAAGGTGGGCAGCTTTCAGTCGGCGTAAGCATGGTAATTACATTAATGCTTTTTATTAATTTAAAAATCTACTTATAAGTTTTAGGAAACCAAATCATTGGGTCGCTTGTGGGAGCTTTTAAGCTCTCTCTCATAATTCACTGCCTACTGCTGCTTGCTATATTTTAATTATTGTTGCTATATTACTCCATAAGGCGACGCGTTAGCTGAGAGGTACCGTTCCCGCCTCAGGTGCCGAAGGACCCTGGTTCGTTTCTGATGTGTAGTTGGTTTTTTTGTCGTGTTTAAAATTACAGATATATAACACACGCTTAGAACGGTCGTCCACGACACTTGACATGGTAGTTGAACGTTAAGCCGAGTCACAAATGTCTATGTATGCAGCTGACTGTTATTTGATCATAAACTTATATTATTTTAATATATTATTCTCCTTATAATCCTCGGTACCAGAAGTATTGGGTAGCAGTTGACAGCTTTTAACGAGTAGGAGTCGCCGAATCCTCACATCGACAACCCCTAAAATACTCACATGCTTGGGAAATCAATAATTATTAGTGCAATAATTGTAATAAGTGTGTTAATAATTGGTGCCTTTTAAATATATGTATGTATTGCCTGTTAAAGCCGGCCGATAAGAAGAAATAGAATGGAAAAAAGCGTTTGAGGACGATTGTTTAAAGTTATATAACTTTTTCATGGTCCATCATCCTGTGAAATAGCAAACTAATTTGTTTAAAACTCCATTAAAAAATCCATCGTCATATTTCTGGGACGAAATTCAAAGCATAAAAGGTGGCATGGAACTTAATATGTAGCTATGTAATTTGCATTTTTCAAGAAAAACTAATACCTACGTAATAAAATGTTAACTCCGTGAAAAATAATGAAAGTTGAGGAGCATTTTTTCAAAACGGCATACCTCCATTTCGGAAAAATTTTCAGCAAACGGGAAGAGAGAAAAAAAAAAAGTCCCGCGGCGACAGGACTAAAGGGGTAGATTTCTTTCAGATGGTTGGATCTAGAAGTTTCTAAAATTTGATGAAAAAAAAAAATACTGCCCAACTCTCTTTTAATGTAAACACTAAATTAGACTTTAATTAACATTATATGTATATGTACAGTTTTATGAAATGTATACATGGGTCAACAATACATGGGTCTTTTAAGAGATGTAAGAAATCGGGGGGGGGGGGCTGTGAGAAAAACATGGACTAGTGCCGTTTTGAAAAAATGCTTCTCAGTTGTGAATCTTTCCGTTGAGTAGTGGAAGCCAAAAATCCAGTTTACCGTAGTTCATGTTACTTTTCTAGCTACAATAAATTAGAGAGCTAATTTTCCCCTTTTCCAAGTGTTGTTCAAAGGAAACGTCTCCTGAGTTGGGTTAATTATGCTCCACCGAGTCGTTCGCAGCTCACCTCGATTGCGAAAAGGAGGTTTCGTTACTAAAATTCATTAATCTAGTAAACGACTCCCGACTCTCGGAGAGATAAATTCAAGGAGAGGAGCGTAGATACCTCCTCCGATATAATTTTAATTTAAAACCTAGTTATAAATTTTAATCAAGTCCGAGTAAACGTTTTAGAGGAGTCCCTTTCGGATAAGTTTCTCCTCGTACACAGCCAATAAAGTGCATCCCTGAGGCCTGAAGGGAATATCCAAGTCAAACCGCCCCCAAATTCCAACTAGGTATGTTGTTTTAAGTAAAAGATAACAAATCAACATCTCCATTCTAGTAACATCGCACTTTCTTTTAATTTTCCGAAGTAATGAAACGTTGAACTAATAGACAGAAAGCCTGCTCGAGGAAAAACCCAATAGAGAAAACTACGATGTATAAATTAAAGAGAATTTAGTACTGATTGTGAGAATGTACGTGCGAGCGGGAGCAAGTCTGAAGGACGGAGGCAATCCAAACTAGTGAGTCAAAAACAAGCTCCTAATCCTCTTTCGCTATCTCTTTTAAAACAACTTAAGGTCACCCCTGGCTCCCGTAATCTGTAAAGGAAGCGGGTAAATAAAGAATAAATTATTTATAAAAAAAAAAAAAAAAAACCCTGACTCGATTCCGCCCCTACGCTAATCAATGTATTTTCGCTTTCCTTTGGGATTCTCATAACTTAATTTAAGTTTAAACGAAAAATCTTGAGTACTAAAAAAGGTAGGTAGACGATTCCAAAGCAAAAATATATACATATATTGATTAGAATAGGAGCGGAATCGACCCAGGAGTGCCCTTAAAATAACGTTTTCAAATTAGCATTTAAAGTACTTAACTTAATAAATTTAAAAAAAAAAAAAAAAATACAATTTTTTTAAAAATCATAATGAATTATTAATAGTTAACCCTTTGTATATGATTACAAATGGTGGTATTTCGGACGGTCCAGTTACTAGATTGTATGTAGGTTGGCAAGCTTATAAATCCCTCGGGTACCTACCTTAGATAACATCTCAACTATTTATGAGACGATTAATTTAAACAAATTCGATTTCAGGTTGAATTGAAGAACATTTATTTTAGCATCGTAGTTTTGGTATTTGGAAAAGTTAGTGAAATATATTTTGTTTATTTTATTATTTCGCTTTTAACGATTTGATGTAAACATAGAGGGTGAATAACAAAAGGCCTTTGATAGTCGTCGCGTTATCTGCGATTTTAAAATACACTGGGACGAAATTCCGAGCGATGGTTTTTCCAAATTTTTTTGGGAAAAGCCTCTTGTTGGGTACAAACCCAACATTGTTGGGTTGTACATTCTACCTATACTCGAAAAGTTTTGTAACTTTCATTTTATATGGAATGTATCATTTGAATACATAATTGATAAACCGTCAAAGGATGCCTGCCCGAACCTTCTTTTGCCTCCTAGTATGGAGTGAATGCCCCAATGTTTCTTGCGATGGGTAAGAAAGGATCAATTTATCTTTGTGAACGTTCCTTAGGTAAGTGCTTGTTCTATGGGACATTAAATGTCATTTTATTGACCGACAGGACAAGTGGCTCAAGATTATCCTCAGAGAATAACTTGAAAGGGCTCTTACTCGCTGCCTTTTAGAAGCTAAAACCTTAACTTGGTGTAAACAGCTTAGACCGATTTTAACCATTTTCCTCTTAAAGCTTCGGCGAGTTCAAATATTTTGGTTCCATCGTCCGTGGAAGAGGTTTGCTTTTAGATGAGAACAATTTGACCATAAAAACTCATAATTGATTGGTCTTATGCTTTGGTTGTAATTGAATCTGTCGATGAGAATCTGGTAGAAGTTTGCTTTTGTTTGTGACAGATTTGCTAGCCTGCAAATGACCTCAGAAGTGAAGTTTCAGCTTTTGAAATATTTCAAACTGTTTGATACACGAAGAAGTCATAGGTATTAATGAATTCTTTTAATAGTTTATTTTGAAGGGGAAATAAGTGAGTACTGGGGAGGCTTGGTTGCTATTTCATCGAAGACCACAGGACGGTGAAGTAAATCCCATGGGTGATACTTCCCCGTCTAACATTACTGCCACATTTGCATAACGTAACACGAATACCTACTTGATTATCCCTGTTACGTTTAAACATTAATAAAATAATAAATTACGAACTTCTCCATGATTTTGATCGTTGGATGAAGGCAAGGTTGAGAACATGTTTTGCTAGCAAAAGATGTTTTCGTTCAGATATTTAGGTTTAGGAGTTAATTAACTTAAGTCAAATGAATGTCTAGTAAGAAAATGTCGGTGGAGGTTAGTTCGTGTTCGCCATGAGCATGGTGGTTGTTTTCCAAGTCGTGAGAAAACCCTAGAGCTTTTACGTGTCAAGCTCGTTTCGAGGAAAACATCAGTCATCCTTGTGGAGCGCCTTTATTTCCCATTCTAGAGCACACATAATAATTACTATTCTCGACCTTCTCCCTATGATATTTCTTGTAAAACGTAAGGACTTTTAGGACGTGCTAAATTATATTACATTTAAAAGCTTGTTAACATTGGGAAAATAAGCTTTTTCCGAGTTGATTACCTTTTATTCGTATCACGGTAGAGTTAAAAGCTTGATGAGATCCTGAAATCGTTTAGAAACAACTCATAACAACGACTTTGACTTAGCCGACGAGTAATTGAAAACTTTAGTTTGTTATTTCCCTCAAATTAATTAGGGAATCAGAATAAAAGAGAAAAAGTTTTAAGAAACAATTTTTATTAAGTGTTAAATTTTAGACTTTATAGTCTAAAATATAAACTATAACTAAAATATAATAATAAAACTAAAATATAATTTAAAAATATAACTAAAATTTAATAATAAAACTTAAATATAATTTAATCACTGTTATATTTTTAACTTTTAATATACTCAGTCAAAAATATAACACTGATTAAAAATTGTAGGGATTAACCTTCAGCTGTAGTGAATTGTCATTTGTTTTCTGTTATTAGATTTCATATCTTGTATATATGAACAAATATCTTGTAGGCTTTTCAGAGCCAGTTTCGAAAGATATCTGGAATACATCTTATCAGGGCAATATCGATGTCGAATTGGGGTAGTGGAAGTTTCCAGTTTGGATTCAATGAAAATGGTAACTTCCCTTTCGAATCACAAGTCTCTAGAATAGTTCCAAGCGGACCATTTACCAGAGAAATGGGCTAGTTTGAGGTTTCCGTTAATATCTTGTGGTTAATGAATCGTGAGGGGAACCGATCTACTTTGCAGGCATCCCTTCCGATCAGTTGACGATTTCTAACTCCCGGAATTCTAAGATACTTTTAAAATGTAAAAAACTTATTTTCAAGTTTTTAGAAAAAGATAACATCTGAATAGTTGTCTATGTGTAATAAATATGAAAGTATGGAGGTGGAAACTGTCCGGAAAACCGAAATATTCAAATCACGAGGAGTCTCCATTTCCTTTATGTTTCCTCAGTTTCCTCCTTCCAAGGAAGGAGGTACATATTCAAATCAGGGCCGTTTCTTTACGCGGACCCAGCCAGTGCCCCTACCGTGGCGGCCACGCCCTACCTCGAATCTTATACGTTTCATCTCACACCAAACATTATCACGTCTAAATATTTAAAAGAAGGATGTATTGGTAAAATATATTTCAGATAGAGCACCCATGCATACCACACACACGGTAGGATTTTTTCGATTTCCGTTTGTTCTTGCGGTCTTTATCAAAAATTCAAAAATAACCAACTCATCAACTTGTTGATTTGTACTTATCAAGAGTATTCTTACATATAACTTGTATAACCTAATTTTGAACTATTTTAATAATTATCCAATACTAAATTCTAAGAAATTTTAATAATCAATTCCAATATACATTTTAACGCAATATGAAGCCCAGTCAGCGAAATTAAGGAGAGTCACTCAAGATTTTTTTAAAATCATTCTACGATATTTGTTTGAAATATGCCTTTGAACTTATTGATTTGGCCTTTTCGTGCTTAAAAAATGTAAGTTGTTACAGTCAATTTCCGACTTCTAAATATGAGACGAGCTAACGTCTAACATGTGGTAAATCTTTTTCAAGGTTACTACATATGAAAAATCGCTCAGTCCACTCCTGGGCCCCAGAGATAGACTTGTTAGATCATCTCTTATGATAGGCACAAGTTCATAGCCTAACATTTAAACGACCATAACTTCCACGACCAATTTGGTCAATACTTAAACCGTTAGAAAGCTCTTTTAATTAAAAACCTTTTAAGTCCACACGCAGACGAATGAAACGAGGAAAAAAGCTTATATATTTTATAGGTAATACTTATAAAAGAAAGATAAATATAAGAGTTTAATACATATTAAATCTTTTAACGATAGTGGAACCTAGTACAAATAGAGGTTTTAACTGGAATTATGAAATAAGGGGAGGGGGATCGTAAAATAGCAGGCAATGTCCAGAATATTAACGCAACAGCCATCGTTCGAATAAAGGAAAGACTATTAATGCAAAATAAAAGGAAACATATGTAATACCTCCGCCGCTGTCAATGTCGGAAAGAATGTCGTAACCTTTGATGAACTCTTTTTCTATAATCCTAAGTAGCTCAACGAAAAGGAAAGGATTGATTGTTTGGCCAAGATATTTTAGGACGATCCAGTATCTGTAGGGAAGTGAAGAACTCCAAGGAAAGTGGTCGATGTGTATGACATCAAATCCAACGGCGTTTTTAATCATTCTACCCGTAAAGGACGGGCTATGATGATACTTGAGAGAGATGAGGATGTAAAAAAAGTTAATTGCGAAGATGACAAGCAAAATGAGGTCCGTGTACCATATTAGAAGGAATGCGAATTCGTAATATAAGAAGGTGTAAGTCACACAGCCGGCGGCCGGGTTGAACGAACTTTCTTCGCTAAAACACAACTCGACGTCGTATAAAACTTTCTTGATCGAAGTGAATTGAATTCCGAATATGAGGTAGTCGCTCTTGATCCAATAGGAGATGACCATAATACGGATGACGACGATCGAAAATAAAAGAAAATTGCAAATGTTTAAACGAAAAATCCAACTTTTAAAGACGAGGTCTTGAAGAAAAATGACGAGCTGCCTTTTGTAATAACAAATTTCTGTCATGTGAAGAACGAGAGGTACGCAACTGCATTGGGACCCTTGAAGATCAACGGGGCAGATATGGGTTTGGCTCAGCTCGGGGTCACGGTGGGTCTTTCTCGGGTGAAAAAGAAAATTGCGCCCCTTCGGAGGGAACATAATAAGCATAAAATGGATTCCTTTTCGAGCAACCTTTTCCCAGATGTAAAGACCAACGATATGGAAAACAAGGAAACCGAAAAACAGCGCATACATGTAACGATACAAGCTCACCAATCGTCGGGCATCAGCGTGAGCAACGTTTGTAGAATTCCGTCCGACGTAAGTCAATGTGGAAAGCGACACACACGAATAGGGGACGATCTTTACATCTTCACCAAAACAGCTTTCAGTCGGGAGAATTCTGAAGACGAAACCGACCAAAAAAGCGAGGAGTAAGACACCTGTCACTGGATACAGAAGAAAGTTGTGGAGCTTATTGCGAAGGCAACGCGTACTCCTGTCTACGCAGCGCTCGTGTCCGACCGATTTCAGATTATCCATATCGACTCCTTTAAGTTTGAAATGCTTGTATTCTTTAACTGATATTCGTCAGGTTCCCCACCATAGATCACGTGATTTTTACCCCCCTTTTGCTAGTTTTTTTTTTCTACTTCTTAAGTCAGCTTTTGTGACGATAACATTCTTCCCAATACTTCAATAAATAAACAAACTGAAAATAAGCACCTTGGAAAATACTCAGAATTTCATTTTCAGACAATGAAACGTTGTCTTCTGAGTACAAGACACTGGTATGTTGAAGAAAAAGATGGAAAGATCTTAACAAACGCAGTTGGTGAGTTTCGTCCCGCGGTCAGGGGAACGTACGAGTTGCGTCCCGTAGCCAAAAAGATGTTAAGTTGCGTCCCATTTCGAAAGTGAAATTGAGTGCTAAGATTAGAACAAAAAATGATTTTTTACAAACAAAAATTTATTTTCTCATTGTCCAGTTAGTCCAGTCTACAGAGAATTTTGACCCACAAAAGGTGGTGTAATAGATTTTTTATTGTTTTAAATAGTCCATTTGGGTCCCCAATAACATGTTTTCGAAGAGTGCCAATAAATGCCGTCAGTTAATCTCACAAAACAGGGACATATTTCGAGGAAAGCATTTAATGGGCAAATTAAAGAAGCCAAAATTCTGCGTCGATTAAAAAAAAAAATTATTTTAGTCTCCCTCTCCCTCACCCTCTCCCTCAAATCAAATCAAATCTAAAACACTTTATTGTAATAACGCAAATGCGCATCAATACGTCAGAGATTACAAAGAACAAACAAACAATGAAAAGATATACATACAAGAAAAACCAAATAGGTAAAAATGAAAGAAATTAAGAATATTATTAAAAATCAGGGCTGAAAAAAAGAAAAAAAAAAGTTAAACTATGTATCATTTTTTGTAAAAAATTCATTGACAGAGTAAAAGGATTTTTCTTTGATCCAATTCTCGAGCAACTTGTTGAAATTATAAAATCGGTTTCACTTTTAATGTGGATGGGAAGAGCATTGAATATTTTTAGCCCCAGGTGGTAAGGGGAGGCTGCTATCTTATTGTTAGGGGGTCTGTGGAGGTGGAAATCACCAGCCTGTCTAGTGTTGTGGTGGTGAATGTGAGAGTTGTGTGTGAAATCGGACGTGTGTTTTTTTTAATAATTTGCATACTTGAATGATATAAAGAGATGGAAGCGGAACGAGATTTAAGTGTTTTAAAGTGATTACGACAGGAATCCCTAGGCCCTAAGTCACATAGCAATCCTCTTCTTCTGGAGGCGAAAAACCCGGATAAGGTGAGTAGATCCACCCCAGAAAGCAATGCCATAGGTGGCTATAGACTGCCGACTGGAAACAACTGTGGTAGACTGTCACAGGGCTCTGCTATTGGTGTTTCTTAGGACCCTGATTGCATAAATTACACGGTTAAGTTTTTTACAGATTTCATCCACATGGTCGCCCCCATGTTAGATTGCTGTGGATAATGACACCTAGTAGACGAGTCGATTTCACAAAATTGATGTTATGATAGCTCAACGAGAAAGGTTTCGTATCCAGTGGAGTTTTAGAGCAATTAAAATTGACTACAACAGTCTTTTTAAGGTTTACTAGGCCATTAGCGGTTACCCAGGATCCAAGAGAATTTAGAACAGTGTGTAGTTTGTGATGGATTTCATTGGAACTTTTGCCTCTGATAATTATCGTGACATCATCAGCATACAAATAAACTTGACCTTCGGGCAGCGAGTGCGTCAAGTCATTAATGAATAGATTAAACAGCAAGGGTCCGAGAATCGAACCTTGAGGAACTCCAGAGGTAACTGTTTGTCTATCGGATACCACATTGTTAACTTTAACAAACTGGGTCCTGTCAGAGAGATAGGACTCAAACCATTGCAGTGCTATACCTCGAATACCATAGCCCTCCATTTTTCCAATCAGTAGTTTGTGGTCAACTAGGTCAAATGCCTTACTGAAGTCAACAAAAATACCAATCACATGATGTTTCTCAAGTTGAGCTTGAACGACAGAAGACAAGATTTTGAAGAGCGCGTCATTCGTGTCCGTATCTTGCAAAAACCGAATTGATTTTGCGCCAATAGATTTTGATCAATGAGGAAAGTATACAATCGACTATACATGACTTTCTCGAATATTTTATTAAAAACACAAAGGATGGCAATGGGATTATCCTCCCACTCCCTCTCTCTCTCTCTCTCTCTCTCTGTTATAATTTCAGAGATAATTCAATTTCTTAGAAATTAATTCGTCTGAAGTTTCTTCAGCACTGATCAATGGTGTAGGATATAACTAGGTAATTGCCGCAATTCCCGACAAATTTGAGAAGAAATTTGAGAAGATAATAACTAGGTTTGTTTAAATATTTTGTGGGAGCTTTTGATTGGAAATTAATTCAAGAGGGGCTGTTGTTGAATGTTCATACGAGTTCGAAGCAATTTTCATAGAAAGAGAGTAAGCTTCCTCGTTCCTACATTTGGCTTCTGGATTAATAAATAAAGACCAAGTGTTGGGTTGGGGTGTTAGGGGCTAGGTGGGAGATATGGCGTCTACTAGACACTAATAAGGGAGACAGTTGCTGATATGGGTGTTAGATGTTTGGATGAGGTGTTTAGTAAATTTCAATCTAATTGCAATTTTTATTTGACAACCATAAAATTTGGTATTTAGCGCTTTTTTTTTTTTTTTTTTTTTTTTATAAAGGCTATCAGCTTTTAAGCTATGCCAGCCTTGATTTAGCGCTTTTAAACCAATATAATTTATGAATTCGTTAACGGCTGAAATCGGACCAGCGGTTTTGGTACTTCATTTAGGGCCTTAACTGCGAATCTCCGAAACCGTTCATCCGATACCTTTCAAACTTAAAAGGGGTGTTATGGGGATGGCTAAGAAAGATTTAAAGTAGATTTGGATCAGCTAGATGCAATAGATTGGAATCTAGTAAAAAATGAAAATTTTTGAATTTTTACGGGGGAAAAGATAATTTTTTTTCTTCATCTAATTTTAGGAACTTCGAGATCTGACCATCTGAAAGCCTCTTTAGTCCTGCTGCCGCGGGACTCATTTTTTTAAATCTCATTTAACTTTTCCTGATTTAAATATTACGATTGTTGTAAATTTGTATAATTAATAAACATATTTATTCTCCATCGGCCGAAATCATGCTGACTTAGTCAGCTGTCAATTATCTCAACACATCATCCAATCGGAGGGAAAGATCGTCGTTTTACTAGAACCATTCGTATTTCGCTGCGCTTCCTCAGCGATCTAGCAAGGAGTACGTCGGCAGTCCAACGTAACTAGGAAGTTTGGAACTCCAAGTGAGGCACCGGCTACAGCAAGCCATATATGTAACACCTTCCGCATGCCTCCCAACTTTTTCTTCGACCTCTTCAGGATAAAACTCTTCAGACTCAATACTTCTGCATCGCCCTCCTAACAAACTCATCTTCACCTTTTTTTTTTTAATCTCTTCATTATCTCGTGTATGTCTCTTCATCATCTCGTTTATATCTCTTAATTGTCTCGTCGTTATAATAATAATCAATTAATGCCTTCCAGATTTCGGTACATATGTATTATCTTTCTTGGGTCCAACTACTTTCGATGGTACCAGTAATGAAATCGACCATCTACATGTACTTACTGAACATAAAAAAAGGATATTGTACCTAAATTTGAAAAAATCAACAAGGCGTTAAATTAAAAATAAACACTGTAGCTAATTTTAAATGTACCTACGGGCCTCTACGGGCTTTTTGAAGCGAGTTATGTGAAAAAGAGTAATTAAATGTAAAGGAAGAGTCCGAAACTTTTGGGTAAAGGATTCTTTCACTCAAAAAAGGTGGACACCAAAGGAAAGATTATTAAAGGATGGTATAAGATTATTAAAAAAAAATGTAGTAATGCGATAGCGTTCCGCCCGGCGCCCACTATGCAAAACCCAGAAATTTCACGCAAGTACAAATACGAAGTGTATGTTTACGGCTATCTTCAGAGCTCATCAGTCAGCTCCTCAACAATCCCAATCCCAAACTCCTGTCGAAAACGACAAGTCCAGAGAAAAGTTCTTCCCTCTCGACCAACAAAACCCATCGTCTCTCTCGCTAACGATCACCTCACGCTGAAAAGGACTCCTGCGCCTCCATCGAAGATTCTACTACGATTCTGTTCCATAATTCTATACCCTTCGCGTCTTCCACGTACGACAATAACTACTTGGAATCCCTGAAAATTTCAAGTCGATTGGTCCTCAAGGACCCGAGATATAAGTACTTAAAATTTAACAATGACTTTTCATAATATTTACTTGGAATCCTTGAAAATTTCAAGTCGATTGGTCCTCAAGGACCCAAGATATTAAATTTCAAAACCCGATTTTTACCTTCTGTACTTTTTTTTCTTCATCACTTATCAGTTAGTCAAGGTTACAGCCCTAAACCACGTTGCTGTACATCGACCTGAAATGTTGCCAGTTGATAAAAACCAACCGATTTTCCATCCACCACTTTTGACCTGACGAAAAAACGTAACCAAGTAAATCCATCAAATTTAGCGAGGAATCGATTTTCATCGACAACTTTTGAGTTTTGGATCTAACATCAAAGTGATCCTGAACGACCCTGAACTATTTTAAATACGAACCCTATGTTTTGACGATAGAATTTAATTCTACGCTTGATTTCCGGTAAATTTTACTTAAAACACTTTTTTGATAGAACCAAACGTTCGGGAGATATGAAAACGTGTTGTCAAGTTTGAGAGTGGATGTCAAAGCTCATAAATGTAAATTTCTTTAGCAGAAAAAAGAAGAAGAAAAACAAATAAAATAAAGGAAATTAATGTTTTAAATTAATTTAGGTTTGGTGGGAAGCGGATTTAGACAAGCGATGATTTCCATCCTAATTCTTATGTTGGGTTTCCACCCTTTTTGCCCAATTGATTTTGTTCATGCGTGAGATTTAATTTGAAACTTTTAGGGGCCTTTTGACAAATTACCCGATTACGGACGAGAAAAGGTTTTATTCGGAAAGTGGAAGGGGATTCTTTAGCCACCACAACATCGATAATGGAACGTTTTAACTGGGAAGAGTCGATATTGTTTTAATCCTTTCAACACTGTCCGTCCACCATCATCCCATTGTTTTTTTTTTTTTTGTTTTTTAATAAGAAAAAAGTTTTTATTAAAACAGGACTCATGCTTAAACAAAATGAACATAATGGAGTTAAGCTTGAGAAATGTTTCCTTGAGTACATCGATTCATGGATCGGAGTTGAGTTTTGTGGTATTTGACCCTACAAGCATCAAAACACTTGATAACTCTGTCAAGGGCCCTGAAGGACCAAGTCGAAAAGGCATTTTTCCCTTCCGAATTTTCTTCGAAGAAAAAAGAAGTTTTTTCTATTGCCTCAAGTAGTTTTGGAACGTTACGAAAGGAAACGACATGGTTCACCGTTCCATTTACTACCTCCAAATCGGTGGTTTTATTGCTCCTCCTTTTTCTCCCTTTGTGGGCTTACAGTTGAATAAGTACGCTAAGTTGCTACTGCAACGGTCCTCGTTGAACACTTGAACTAAAATCCCCCACCTCACTAGAAACACTCCTCAATTTGTTTTCACTTCCTAGCCAAACACACTCCTCTTCTTAAGTCCTGGGGGAAAAAACTCACGTTTTAGCTTATATCTCAATCTATGTATTTTTATTTTTATTTTCTATAATACAAATTTAATTTCCAATCTACAAACATACATCTTAATACTTCAGTTTTTTATTTATAATTACATATTTCAAAAAAATTGATTCTTCCGGTTAAAAATATTTCGTTTAAGATCGTTAAAAAAGTGAGTTTAGGATAGACGAGTTTAGTGAATAAATTTCTGCATGGCCTAATGGAAAGAATGGTAATTCTATCATGGAATTTTCGTCGCCCCCTTCCCACGCTCCGAAGTCACTCCACTCAACACCCGAATCACCCTCGCGCCACCCCATTTTCATCCGAGGAAAGAGTGTTTAAGGTTTAAAGGAGGCTATAATATTATAGGCCCGGCATAATTCGATTTTCTTGTTAGTGGATTATTAAATTCCCCTCTCCGTTCAATCTTATATCTTAGAAATTTATTTACTGTTCACGCATGTCCCCCTACAGTTCAGGAGCTTCTCAATTCTCACATTTCAGAACAGGTATTTTCGGGCAGTTTTCTATAACAGTTATGTTTGCTTTCTGAAAATTTAAAAGGACAAAATAACGCTTAAAAACAAAAACAAATTAACCGATTTTGACGTCATAAAAACTAAGGGTTTTATAGGCGTTCTTCAACCAAATTTATATACATACACCAGTGAATCAACAACACTAATCATATTGCCCTTATAAGATTTGCGAAGAAATTGGCGGTAGTCCGGTGTCTCTAACCTAAATGCTTCAGGAATTACAAATTTTCGAAACAAAACATCCGCCATCCGTGATGTAGAAAGATTTTTATACTATGAATATTAAATAAAAAAACGGACGAGTTTTCAATGATGATTAAAAATATGAATAGGAAAGATGTTCAAGCTGGCGCGGCGTGGGGGTGAATGATCGACTCGATGTTTTAAACATGGGCGAATTTTTATTCTGTAATAACGACTGACGGAAATAAAAGTAAAATCCTTAAGTAACTTTAGAGCTTTCAACTTACTAGACCGGCTACACTGGGCCGTTACCGAGCACGCTTTACTATCCGCCTAACGGCGTTAACCCTGAAATATGAGATTCAATTTCACAATACGATCTCCAAGTTTGGAAGGCTAATCGTGAAAAATGTCCCTCCTGAAATGTGATTGCCTCCGGGAAGTTCCAATTAGGGACTGGAATGCCCAGAGAAAATTTTTCCTACCTTCCTTACAGCTTTTTTCTCGGATAAAATAAAGACTGAATGTGTAAAAATAAAATGACTAAGTAAATCATTACCTATGCATTAATAATTAAACTAACATTGAGAAAAACAAAAACTGCCCAAAAAACCGACCCAGTATGGCCGCTTCGTTCAAAACCGTCGGTTTTCCTCACCCTGATTTATCCATTTTAACCGACGGTTAAAACTGCGGTTAAAATTTAAAAAAAAAAAACCTCAACTCTGTCAATCCTATCTGGCACCCGTTTTCTTTTTCCTTGCCAAATAGCTGGAGCCCAGGAAAGCCTTGTTTTATTTAAAATATAAGGCAAATCGGCATCTCCAATAAAAAATATATTCGTTCCGTTTATTTATTGCAGTTTTTAGATGAAATTACGTATTTTTATTATGTGTATTAGATAAATTTTGGAAGTTTGGTCGTTAGAAATAAATCCAGTCGGGTTTCTTGATGGCAAAATATCTCCCCTCAGGAAACTGTGATGGAAAGAGAGTATGGACATCAAAAATGTGTGAAATTCAAAGCAGGCAGAAGCTGGCACTCGATGAGCGCATCCATAGACTGTGACTGAGATATTTTGCTTGATTTTTAAAAAGAAGAGGAAACGTTGAAATAAACTCGAGTTTCGAACGTTCCAAATTCCAATTACGTTCTGATAAGAGGATGGTGAAGGTGCAATAAAAGCGTGACGACACGCAACACCAATCAAAAGCAACTTTTATTAGTTGGTTTTTAGAAATTACTAACTTCCTTTGTGTTTTGCTCTTTTATAAAGCCGGATGTATGGTGCTGTGGTAAAGAATCATTACCTAGTTTGTAGTTACTTACAATATGTGAAAGTAGGAAGACATTTTTTCTTTTCTTTTTTATCTTGTCAGAACTCTGTTGACCTACTGGAGAAGGAACCTCAGAGGCAAATAACAGGTGTTCTTTCAAGCAAGCACAGGCCCTCTGACCTATTGACAGCTATATGAGATTTTTTTTTCTCTTTTCACTGAGACAGTAGCAAGTGAAGGTTAAAAATATAGCCTTCCACTCTGTTTTTACCAAGCGTCCACTTGATGGATGGTCACCTCCGTATTATTTATAACGTTCTCTCATCCCATCGCCCCTGGCCAGGCCACATCCCTCCCGCCATCATCCCTCCACCGTATAGAGTTCCACAACCCAGAACCCATCGCCTTCTATGCAACAAAAAGCTTTTTCCCCCGCTTCAACTAGCCCAGTAAGTATTCAACTAGTAATTTATTTAAGGCTTCATTAATTTAAACTGATACCTAATGCATAGAAAAGTCTCAAAATACATACCTATTCAAACATGTCGAATTCGGTCAAATATGACTCTTCGTTTCGGCTAGCTACCCTGTTATGTAATAATTATTATTGCGATACATGGTTCAATTCAATTTATATTGCGAATAGAAGTCCCAGCCAGCAAGATTAGAAAAGAAAAAGAGAATATAAAAGCTAAGGTAAAACATAAGGTAAATCAAGATGGCTCAACAAGCACTCGTGTTCGTTTAACACTTTCAATGCGGCAAAATTTCATGAATAAAAATTCATTCATGAATGCAGCACGAAATTGTTCGATGGAGGAAGTAAAGAAAGAAGAGCTTAAAGAGAAAGAAGGAGAAATGAAAAACAAAATAAGCGAAATTTGCCTAAAAAAATCTGAAGAGATTAAATGCGAAGAATGCTGGAGAAAAAAGAGCGAAAGAAAAGAAGAAAACAAGAGAACAAAGAAAAGAAAGAGAACCAGAAAGTAACTGTAGTAATAAGAACAGTACAGGAAGAAGAGGATGATCACAGTTTCTGGAGAGCGAAAGCGATTGTTGAATTCGACGAGCTGACCATCAAGAAAGGGGACGTCATAACTCATAACCGATAAAAGCTTAACGACTCAGATGGTGGGAACTGGGAAGGAACATAAACAAGACTTAATACAAGAGGTATGTTTCCTGACTATTTCGTCAAGTTAATGAGCGATCCCGACGGGAAAGTCGGGAAGAGAAAAACGGAGGAAATAAAGGCTTGTGTGAAGATAAAAAAGGAGATGGCGCAGACCGCAGAGAGAAGAAGAGGTAGCGCAGATAGAAGAGGAGTTGACGCAGAGAAAAGAGATGGCGAAGAGAGAAGATGACAATCGTGGAGAGAAAATGAGATGTTTTGTGCATGAGAGAAATTTTTTAGGCGAGATATGAGTAGCCAACTTGACGATCCCCCCCCCCCCCATAGGAAGGGAGAAGTGCCAAGAAATCAGATGATTTATAAAAACTGGTGATTAATAAAATAACATATAAGCTGAAGAAGCAAGTCGTATAATTTATTACAATATTAATACATAATATTATTTTACTGAATGAATGGAAATGAATAGCTATATTGGGCCATCAATTCAAATACATTTATTTAACTTACCAAGGAAAGGTCAAGTGAATAAAGAAACAGTTTTCAATTTGCCACGAAGTCAGAAATGGAGGATAGTCGAACATTCATCAAGTTTATACTTTCCCAAGTGTAGTTAACACCCTCAAACACCAAGGCATTTGTCATTGAGATAAACTGACCAAGTTTCACGGGCCGATAATTGTTCAAGTTTTTAGTTTTTACAGAGGTGGGGGGGGGGAGACAGAAAAAAAAGATTTATATTTTTAATGGTTTTGAAGGGAAATATTACAAAACTTATTTATTTTATTGATGATGATTTTCAGTGCTTTGCAATTCTGGATCGTCTAGGCTCGACATTAGTGTTATACATATTTCCCATGAGTCATGACTATTAGTATTGACCATCTTTACTTTTGGTTTTGGTCAGTTTTGTTATACTTGACTGAGATTAAAAATATGTATACCAAATTTTTAAAAGGAATTAAGATGTATATTATTTTGGATGTTATTTCTGAATGAAAAAAATATAGGGTCATGTTCAATATTGTTCCAAAATAATGGTCTTGGAGCCTTCAATTCTACTTCCCCAGCCCCAGTATACTCGAATCACCCCACACGCTCTTCTCCAACTCATGTAACAAAGAAAATTCTTTCACGTTTAAGTCAATTTTGTTTGCTTGCGGCGGTTATAACGAAAAGAGAAAATTGTGAAATTATTTTCAACCTTCATACTGCGTATGACAAGAAAAATTTTCGTAGTGAATGCGCTTACGTTCCTGTGAATGTTATTCCATCATCGTTCAAGCAGAAAGAGTTGGGTGGGTCCAAAACGTAAAAGGGGAAAAAAATCGTGGCTTTTCACTTTTGCAAATATTTTCAATTCTCCAAGTTCAGATAATTTTAACACATTCAGTGCGGCACATTTTACTTCCACAATTTTTGACTATGTACTTATACCGTTAAAAATATCTTTAAAATAGCGTTCCAACGGTATAAATATCGATGAAATCGGTCAAAAACTGAGTCCCGCGGCAGCAGGACTAAAGAGGTAGATTTCTTTCAGATCTACAAGTTTCTATAATAATTTGAAGGAATATAAACATCTGTTTTTCGGTAAAAATTTTCGTTTTTCACAAGATTCAAATCCATTGCATCCAGCTGATCCAAACCAACTTTAAATCTTTCTTAGTCATCCCCATAACACCCCTTTTAAGTTTAAAAGGTATCGGATGAACGGTTTCGGATATTCCCAGTTTAGGCCCTTAGTACCAACATAATTTTCCTGGATAGAGCTTGCGATTCTGCGGACTTTTAAAAAAACCAGGGGTCGCTAGTGTAATTTATAGCGCCCTCTAGAGATTTTTGAAGGTTTAAATCTGATTTTTGATCCTGGGTCCCTGTGTTAGCTAAACATAGATAGGGGTTGTAACTTGTATGTAGATTCTTCCGAGCTCCGCTGACAACGACGCACGTCGAAATATCCGGTATTTTATTTTGTCCCCTCTTTTCTGTGTTTCAAAACATAATTTTTATATACATATTAATATATAATATATTTGATAAGGATAAAATTTGATAAGGATATAAATTTCCAACCCTAAAGTTAGTCTATTTAATTTCTAAACTAATTAGGTAAGTAGAATCCACGGATTTTAAATTTTAAGGTGCCGACATTATAATTAGACCAAGATAAAATCCGCTGAGCGAAGCAGCTCTCGACCTTCCAACGCTTTTGTGCACAACAAATTAAAATAATCTTATTTGCTTCATCTTCTTTTTTAACATTAACCCTGAAAGAAAGAGAAGAAAAAAAGAAGGTTATCTGATCTTACCTCTCCTTTCAACCTAACCGTAAATGTAATCCACTAAAATGTTTCGCTTTTATTACATCCCCTTTAATTCTCATTTTAATTACTTATTGAGAGAATTTAATAGATTATAACTTATAAACCTGTTTTAAAATCTATTTTTGTCAAATATCCTTCGTCTTCTTTAGGCTGTACCTATCCTAGCTTGGGGATAAATCAATTGCAAATCATTTGGGATAAATCGTTAACAATCTGGGTCCGAAGAGGTCTGTTACGTCTAGGTTGATCCATCTATTGTTTTCGATTTTTATGGTTTGTATCTAGGGGGACCCTGAAATACAGTATTTCAAGTTCTTTAAGTTCAGTAACAGACAGTATTCTGAATTTAGAAAGATAAAAGATATGCAAGATTCAATTAGAAAGATAAAAGATATAAGATAGATAAAGCCTACCTAAGTATAATTAATATAATAATAGTGTAAAGTTGGTTTTGATTTTTTATGGGATAGGCTTATTTTGACAAAAACCAAAGGAAATTAAGGATTCTATTGTGGCAAAAAGACTCCACTGCAATGGGACTTTTTCGGGACGCTTTCCTCTTTTTTTACCCCGTATGTCCAGAATTTAAAAAGAGAATAATATACATTGTATATACAGTCGACTCTCGATAAATCGAATATTTCGGTAATTCGAACTTTCTAACCTGTCACTTTGGTAATTCGAAAAAATCCTTTGTATTTGGATACGCTCGATAATTGGAATTCATTTTTCTCGAAAAGGGTAAACAAAACGCTCTATAAATCGAAATTATTCCTTTCCAACGTTCTATAAATCGAATTTTCAACGCTCGATAATTCGAAATAACTTTTTTCATAACGTTCTGTAAATCGAATTTTTATTTCCAATGTGTATGTTTGATAATTCGAATTATTTTTTTCTACCCCTCGATATTTCGAACATCTTGTTAATTCGAAAACTCGATAATTCTAATTTTTTTCTGTGGTCCCTTGGATTTCGAATTATCGAGAGTCGACTGAATGTTTCTTAAATGTTTATTTCACTTATACTATTGAAACATGTTTTGTATTATATTTTAACAAAAACATTACAAGCATAGAAAATAAAAGGAAACTTTTTGGCATCAATAAAAAAAGATATCGATAAATAAAAAAAGGGATTGGTGAAGGAACAAAATATGCTTCTCGAGGAGAATGGATATGTAAACAAAACCTGTACTTATAAGGTAAGTTTATAAGGCTCGTCAGATGAGCTCTCTTAGAAAAGTTTTCTCCGTGTAACTAAGCTAACTTATAAAATGGAATCTTGGGTGCTGAGGTGCCAGAGAAAAGGGCATTGTCTACCGATAAGGGGGTCGAGTTTCAAACAAAACTGCACACAAAGTGTTGGAATATGTAATTCGTAGGAAGATATAAAATAAAATATTTTTTATCAATAAGATGTGGAACGTAAAAGATTTTATTTATTTATTTTGTTTATTTTCCTGGAGGAGTGGTCTTTTTATTGCAAGGTGAGCGTCCCGTCCTTTTTATTCACTTTCAACCCGAGTAATTCGTTTATATTTAAACCGGAGCTGACTCAACCATGCTTTTATTTGGGGCGTAACCTCTTTATTTCTTCACTTCTCGCTTCCGATAAGTTTTGGTTTCCAAGAGTTTTAACTTATAAGTTGAGGCGAATTTCGATATTCATAATGATTTAAAAAGTGATGATTGTAAAAAAGCGATTTGCCCATTTTGAAGTGAATTTTGATAAAAGAAAATAACGCTAGAAAGCGCCACCAATCTGATTTTCTCTAAAGATAGTAAGGGCTTCTGTTGTTTTGTACCTTACTTCAATGGGGTGAAGGCCTGGAAAAAACTGTCAACTGTGGTGGTCAGGATAGCTTCCTCTCTAATTTTGTATGGGTTTTAGCCTGTAAATTTTGTGAAAATAAACGGTACCGATCGGGTTGCTACTTTTCCAACGTGAAGCTTTACTAAGAGAATACAAGAACATATTGGAATATTCCGAGTAAAAACTCATAATTAGAATTACATCAAGAACAAGAATACCTCAACGAATAAAATGTGGAATTCCTACAATTCAAAAACAACAATTTATTTCTTCTTTTTTCATCAAGTTTTTTATTACTATTGATGTTCCTAGTGATGTTGCTAGTGATTATTAATGTTCCTATGTATGACTGTTGTATTATGGGGCTAGGTTCCCTGTATGAGCTAAAATTTCAAATAAATGAACAGAAATATATGTAATAGATTGGCTCGATGAATAAGAGATTAAAAACCAAATTAATTATAAAACCAAGGATTGCTTAATATAACGCCGAATTCGTCCAATTAAATTGATTGGCAACAGTTCTTCATTTTCAACCACTCCGAATCGAAACGCGAAAGCCTCCTCCAGGATCTCTCTCTCCCACCGTTGGTCAAAACATCAAATCTAGGTGGACATGGCCTATTAATGGCCAATCAATGAATGGCCATAAAAATCGAATATATTTTTTTTTCTCTCTTCATCTGTGAAGAGATTAATAAATTCAGGCAGATCGATCCATGATGGCGATTCCAACGTTCACCAAAACGAAAAGTCCAAACACGTCAACTTTGGGTGACATCTATTTCCTTCTAAAACCCTTCTCTGCCTTGACGATGTATTGAAATACACGTCTTGAATTTCTAAAGTAGAAAATGACTTAAAAAGGTTATTCATTCACTGCTTTGTTAATTGGTTTTCTTTTGGAGGGGATGTATGGAGAGGGGCTAGAAAGAGGATGAGAGGGGAAAGGGGCTTACCGTAGTGGACAGAGGAACCCTGATTTGATAAGGCTTTTTACAAATCCCTCTGGTCATAAAGAGAAAAGGGTATCTTTAATTAAAACACGCTTTAGTTACGTTAATTATATTAGTATAATTACCTAATGCAAATTAAATTTAAAACAGGTATGGAAGCATATGTTAGCCTCCGTGCAGCGTTATCGGCCCCTCCTAAAGCCACCCGGAGGCCCACACACACACACACACACACACACACACACACACACACTCTCAGAAAGGGTCACTACCCTTTCTCCTCCCACGTACTCAATAATTTGGATGATAATACCAAAGGACTTATAATTCATTTTAACCTTCGCTCTACATTAGGCTTACCCAACTTGAAACATCTTTATTTTTTATCGCCACTTTTTACATAACTTCAAATAAATTGCTTAATGACAACCCATTCCATGATTTCGTCGGAATATATTTTTTCCCGACCCCCTAGGGCCTAGGCCAAATCGATTATTTTACTTTCGAGTTCAACTCATATAGGGGAGGCTTCAGTTTAGATTTTTTTGCTTCGAGAACCGTTCGCAGGAATTTGATGAAATTTTTACGGAATTGAAAATTTTTTTGATCCCCTAAAAATTGTAAGGGCTTGAAAAAAAAATCGATTTTGTAGTTTAACATTTGAATCGATATTTCAAAATCTCATTTGCAAATAAAAAGCTTTCCGAATTTTTCCAGGACTTACCATGAAGACCTTTCACAGAAACCCTCGGACTCGGCTAAACTTTTTTGAGGTCTAGAACCACCAAACAGGGTTTGATCAAGATCTGAGGTTACATGACAGTGACCTCATCTTGTCAGAATATTCAATTTCAATTTATATCCTCTCACCATAATTGATGCATATGTCACGCTTCAATGGAGAAAAGTGAAAAACAAAATTTAAAGAAAAAATTCGATTACAGGACAAAGTAAATACATACCTGAAAACCTGTGGGAGTCAATATTGAAAACTTTCGAATTTGAAGTTGTGTTTTAAATTTAATTGTAGGTACATATATTATTAGTTTTTGACCTAAATACCTTTTTATTGACAGCTTAACCCCATGACGACAAAAGAAGAACATACCTGGAACAGGAAATTCAAAATTAATTGTTTTCACGGGAATCATAATATTGTTGTTGTAAAAGTTGTCGTTTTCTATTTTCTTGTTAAAGCATTTTTCATTCATTCAAGAATAACCCAAGACCCAGTTAACTACAGCTTTTCAATGGAGATTAATGCTGTGCTCAGGGCTGATAAAAGGTGCTCTTCTATTCACGAATTAGGAAGCACCAATCACAATAAAATTAGGAGCATGAAGCATTTACAAAAGGAAAATGGAAATGATGGAAGTTGCAGTTGGAATGCTGTGGGCGAATTAACTGTTCGGTCTCGACGAATGTTAATGATTCCGACCCCCATCAAGTCCCCCAACGGCCCTTCTATCTATTGGATTATTCAAAACTGACAGCACAAACCAAAATGCAGTTTTAAGATAGCTTTACTGTGGAAATTGAAGTCAATTTACCAAAATTTACTCTTTCTGTAACTTAAAACCTTTAGCATTTACATAGAAAATTATAAAAAAATGAATTCTAGGTAGGTACCTACGTAATTTTCGTGATTTTCTCGGAACCTGAAGGTTTGAGATGGTTGAAAATCGTGACGGGAAGGTCCTAGGGGCCGAGGATCGTAGTTAATAGCAGTTCAAATCTCAAAATCGGTTCTGGGACTTGGCTAAGGGGCCTAAATGGAATTTCGTGATTTTCTCGGAACCTGAAGGTTTGAGATGGTTGAAAATCATGACGGGAAGGTCCTAGGGGCCGAGGATCGTAGTTAATAGCAGTTCAAATCTCAAAATCGGTTCTGGGACTTGGCTAAGGGGCCTAAATGGAATTTCGTGATTTCTTCGATACCGGAAAGTTTGAGGTGGTTGGAAATGGTGACGGAAATATATTATGGCCCGAGGACCATAGTAGAAGACAGTTGAAATCCCCTAAGCGGCTCTGGGACTCTCCTGAGGGAATTAAATGGAATTTCGTGATCTTAGGAAATAACAGCAGGAGATGATCGAAATTTATCATAGGAGCTGCTCATGAACTGAGAAATCACATTTGACAACAGATCAAACCAGCATGCTAAGAAAAAGCTACTTCTTAGGGCATTGATGAAATTAATTTTAGAATTTGAACTTTTGGAGGTGAAAATCACGTGGTTTGAGTTGATATGTACCTGGTCGGTGCGATGGAGGCTCCGGGCTCAGAGCCCCATTTTGACTATTGCGATAATCAGGACATCAAAGATAGGATTAGGGAAGGCCTTTCTGGAGGAAATCCGCTGCTTCTCGATGCTTCTTTTTTTCTTTCTAATGTACTTTTGGCTATTTAAACTTTTATTTTATTTTTTTTTTTTTTTGCTTTCTCTAGTCTCCTTGGCTTGTTTTTATGATATTTCTTTGCATTGTAAAACCAATTGTATTTATATAATGTGTCGGATTCTTTACAAAATGGGTAGATATGAATTCAAATGATTTATAAATAATGGGTTAGGTATTCAACCAATGATTTTTGTAAATGAGTGATGAATTTTTTTTTCTTTAGTTGAGAGAAAAAAAAAGTTGTGGGAGGAGGATTTTAAAAAGGCTTAAGGCCTAAGGGCGAGGTGGTTGTAAAGAAAAAGAAATTAATCTGCAGTCAAAGCGAAAAAGATCTCTCGCGCTTTAATGCAAACGAGGTAGAAGCTCTTATTAAAACCGTCTTGATAAAACAATGTCGATTGATCCGGTCGGTTAATGAGTTGCCCTCTTATTTTATTGAAGAAGAAAGGAGTTTAAAGATAAAAAAAAATTATTCCCAAAAAAAGACAGCCTACTTCCTTACGTAACAAAGGAGAAGAGTGATGCAGTATCGATCAAAAAGTTTGTAAGTTAGTTGGCCGTGATGGATGTCCGCAACACTAATTAACCCCTTACACTCTCATCAACTGACAAGACAACGAGAGAGCCACGAGGGTTACTCTTGTCTATAAACTGCCCAAAAACAGCTCGCTCTCAATGTTTCCACTAACCTAGAATCCTCAGAACTGGTCGGCCAAAACTTTCAATGCCCTCCCACCCGCCTTGAGGGAGGCAGATCTATCAACACTTCCTCCTAAATGAGGCCTTCTTTGAGCTGAGACTCTGAGAGGATTTTGTGCATTCTGCCCAGTTAATAAACAACTGCTCATTCACTAATATGTAAGTATGTATGTACATAATTTAGGCTTTCCGAAGTTTTCCTGGCCTTCCTGAGGCTCCCCTTCTAGGACCCTACCATGTATGTACATGCTAAAAATTCGGTGAAGATCGCACCTTCGCACTAGCTGGATTAACACCAACGGTTTCTTTGACTGTAGTTACATTCACCCCTTCCCTAAATTTTGAGATGGTTGAGAAATATGTGTGGTTTACTATAATAACTATAGTTTTATATAATATAACATTATATAATATATTCTATCGTGTTTCAAGAAAGAATGTTTTAACTTTAAGAAATGTTGTTTCCCTACTCGCCCAGGCGCATATCTTTTTTCCCCAAGTGGGTTACTCAAGGGCCATTATCTTGGAATTATTTTACCATGTCCTTCAAGTTTCCGATGTGTTAAGAATAAGTAATAAGACGGTCTAAAGTTTTGAGAAAGTTTACTGTAATCGTTGTTCCAAATGGGAGGATGCTCAATCGGAAGATGTAATTAGCATAATCAATTGGTTAATTCATGTATTAATAAATTATTTTAAGAATAAAATAATATGTATTTGCTTGACGAGATACGCAAACACGTCGGGAAAATTTCGTTTTCGGAGATCTCGTCAGCAATTGGCCTAATATAAGTAAAGTAGATATTTTTAGAATGCTAATACATCTTAAATTACATTTTGTCTGACTGACATTGTTTGAGCGACTCTGTACAGCTCACGTCGTACAGAATCTAAAAATGATGTGAGAAATAACGTATTTGAAATATTTATGTAATTACTGAGCCCTTAATGTGACAACCTTTGATGATTTTTATTATGAAAATTCATGGTAACATGAATGATTGAAAGATTTTTAAGTTCAAAGCCTAAACAAATGAAACAAAAATAAAAGCTTGGATAACAAGCAAATATAAAATAACTGACTTTTCAAATGAAACTCTTGGGAAATGTCGGTTAAAGGCTAACTTCCCCGAGCACTTAAAAGAGTGACAACTGTTATGAATGAAACAGAATCGTTCTTACTCTCACGAGAAAAACTTTTTGGTTTAAACAATGAAAAATTAATTTTTTTTTCTCATAAAAAATCACATTTTTGATGAAATAAAATTTTTTTAAAATCTAAAAAGGGAAGAAGGGTCCCCTTTTGTTAGGTCGAAAAAAATGTTTTTATACCCCGAAATCGACTTAAGACTCTTGTTTTTCACCCCCTAAAAAAAGTCAAAAACCACATTTTGAATGAAATCAAAATTTTTGTTAAAATGTTGCCGACCCCTTCGGATGAATAACCTGCTTACGTTAGGATCGAATATCTGCGAGTTTTAGGCTACGATTCATCGTGATTACTCGTCGCGACCATTCCGGAGATGCTTAAAACAAGTTTATTTGCGGAATTCGCCTAAGTTGTGTTTCTTGTAGTTGGGCCAGGAGCGGTTAATTCCAGGGTGAGTGGAATTTTAACGGAATGTGGTAGGTTGTGCAGTAATTCTTAGACGGGGCCTTTCAAGCGTGCATATATTCCTCCACCTCTAACGCGCCTAGGGTTCTACATAACAACCTCAATTATTAGTCCCAAGAATACAGTCTTCACCCTTCACAAACGGCCCTGTATGTAGCGTACTTCCTTCACCTATTCAACTCAGAGTACGTTATGTTTAAATTTTATCACACTTCACGATTACATACGTGGTCACATAGCAACGGGATTTTCTAGGCTCATATGGAAAATACCAATTTTTGGGAACATTAAAAAAATGAGGAAATAAAAATAAACCTAAACCGTGTCTATGTAAAACGTGAGCGAGATTTCCTTTTAATTAGGGCACTTAAAATAACAATTGTAAATTTTCTATAATTAAAGCGTCATGATGGCACTTCGTGATTTCGTCCATAAACTGTCAAAAAGTGCTGCATGATTTTGACTTTTAAATTCAAGTCTCTAAACTTTGACAAAGTCTCCTATTGCGTGTTTTTTGAAGGAAACGTAAAAAATCATGAATAAACGTCCTTTTTATAATAGCATGTTAGACACGACGTACCACTTATCCTAAGGTGATCATGTTCAAGCCGAAAATGGATAGGATAGAGAATCATTCACTATTACATAGTGCTTTCATTTTGTCCTAGTTGTTTTATTTGAAAAACGTTTTTCGAGAAAAATCTGGGAGGTTCTTTATTATACGAAATTATTTTTAGATCAATCACCGGCTCCTTGTTATTGTTCGTTTGACCCTAAACCAACATCTGCGCCCGATTGTACAACTTTCAGGGTGTTCCCCGAATTAACCCCCAGGTGTTCTTTACAAAGTGCAAATTATTAATCAATGTTTAATCCCCTCGACCCTTTTCCCCACCGTGTGTCGTCCCTTTTTTATTACCGTCAAGAAAATATTAATCACACTCCTGTTACGATTGGTCCGAAAAAGGAGCATCTGGTCCTTGCTGAAAATGTAACTTTACCTCGACTTCGATTTGTATTTTAATCAACAATGGGGCTATAATCAAACTATGTAATTAAAAAAGGTAAATATAAGTAAACCATGTAAATTAAGGAAAGAAGAAAGACTGAAAAATGTTAGAGCTCAAGTGGGATCCGATCCTATGACCTTCTGCTTACAGGGGAGACGCTCTAAACCACTGATGACTGAGCTATTGAGTGCCCAGTGAAGACCGTCCTTGGATCTGGGTTTTTATGATTATCAAGAATTTAGGAGATTGAAAATGTCAGAGGGAATTTTTTAATTCGGAATACAACAAAAATTTTTAAATTTTGTAAGCCTGTGATTGTCAAAACCTACATTTTTGCTTTCTACCAGTCCGATTTTCACCATAAGGTAAGTTCTTTGGAGGGTGGTTAGGGTAGCTGAGGTGATGGAAGATTGTTTGGAGGTGGTGGAATGTTGGGAGGAAGCGTCCAGGAGGGTAGTGGAGGTGATGGGAGAGTGGTGGAATGTTGGGGAAACATATGGTGTTCACATACCTGCACTTGGTTTTTCCCCTCAGCTCACTTCAATGGAATATTATCACATTCAGAACGGTTTAGCCATTGTTTCATCAAGGGTATCGAAACAACACGCATGTTTGAGGAATATAATTGATCAATGTGTCCAAGTGACGTTTGTTAAATGGGCCCCTAGCACGAGGCTTTAAACGCTCGCCATCGTTATCTATTCCTCAGCCTGCCACAACGTTTACTATCAAAATCGCTTCATTTAAACTACTTCATCGAATTGGCTAAACTAATTAGTAATTAGGTACACTAAAAGGAGAAATTAAAAATTAAACATATTGGGAATGATATTAGATTGTTAGATAACATGAAAGTGGATAATTTCTAGTGTAATCACTAAAAAAGGGACATAATTAAGAAATCATAGTCCACCTTTTTCTTTCATCTATTTATACGGTGGGTTTCATTACCCAACACGTGGTTGTTACTTCAAATATCTATTTCCAATTGTATACACGCTTGCTACTTTGGAAACGTTGATTTGTCACGCAAAGCACGCCCAAATTGTTTACACCATCGCACCAGCTAAAATACCCCTCCCCCACAGTGGGACAGAACTAGATTTTTTGTTTCTAAAATCTGTAAACCCTGAAGCATTTAAGTTAAGAGACACCGGACTACAGCCAATTTCTTCACAAATAATGGTTACAAATAATTAAAAGGCAATAGAACATAAAGGTATAAAATAAATAAAGGGTATTTAAATAAGTCCCCTTTAATTTTGAGCAAGGAATCGATTGGCATCAATAACTTTTGGGTCAAACATACAGGTTGCTACAGAACGACCTTAAGTTCTTTTTTTTTTTTTACGCTTTATTTCCTTTAGCTTTTACTTAAAACACTTTTTTGATAGGACCAAACGTTTGGACAGTAACTATTCGTACCTAACTCGTGTGGTCTTATTAAAAAAGTGTTTTAAATAAAAGTAAAGGAAGAAACATTAATTCACAAATTTTGTGAAGAAATCGGCAGAGTTAGGTGTCTCTAAATTAATCGCTTGAGGAGTTACAGATTCTTGAAACAAAGAATAAAATTCTGCCCCACTGTGCCCCCCCCCCTAAACTCACACACCCAGGAAGTCTATAAATTTCTGGTGACGGAAATGGTTGAGCGTTGAACGTTATTTTAGTTAAAAGGATCTTCAAAGGGGAATAAAATTAAGGATTAAAAGCACCTTGGAAAGTGAAGACCTGTGATAAAAATGCCTGGTCCGTTCGTTTTGATCGCTCCCCTCATCTTTTTTTAATACTTTAAGAAGATTAAAAAGATTTTTGATTATATTTTTATCATCTATCCAAACAAACCTCTCCCTCGGGAATGTGCGGTTTAACGATGAACGTTAAAAATTAGAGCCCATTTCCAAACTAAATCGAGTGAAAACCCCTTCGATGTATTTCATAATCAGAAAATAAAGAGTAAATTTTAACGTTCCCCAATGATTTTTTTTCCAGATGATTATCATTGTCGTTTTTAGGGAGAAAAAAGCCTATGGACGTGACCTCGAAAGAAATCCTTGATTTCGCGTCTAATCTCCCGACTCGACTCTTACCCCTCACAATCCTAACGATTTATGAGGATTGCCCCATAGTCGGCTCCTTCCTTCGACTTCAGAAAAGGGTCAAAATCATTTGTGAGCAATTTCACAATCAAAGGATAACTATAATGTTGTAAACGTCCTCAAGTTCTGTGAAACAGCAACATTTCATAACATGAAAATCTCTTTCTGAGTTCAGATCATCGTGAATCTCTTCAAATTTGTGTGTCTGTTTCAATTTTCTATTAATGCCACAAGCCTCCAATATCAACCACACTTATTCAACACAACACTTATTCTTTATCGCAAAAGAACTTTTATAATCTAAATATTTCAACATCTGAAGGTGATTGTAAAACGACGCGTGGCTGAAAAACAATGGAGAGGGTAATAAGAGATGTAAGATGGAGGCTTACAAAGCTCCTTATTATATGTATTGTATTATAAACAAGGTTATTAGGCGTTCTCTTAAGACTGTATGGGTAACTTAAAACTCAATTCTACCTCCGCCATCCTCTCCAGGTCTTCTTGTGATAATTAATTGTAGCGAAAAACATTTAATGGAATGATCAAAATATCATCTCGTACCAAAGCATCCAACTCCCAGCCGTTTTTGAGATTTCAGAAAATTATTTTTTTCTTCGAAAACCCAAAATGATAGAAGTGCTCTGTTACCAGGAAAATCTTTTATTTTAGGTACTCTAAAGTGTAAAAAAATACCCTGTATGTAAGGTCAATTTTTTAGATTTCTTTCAGAAAATCTACCTAAAATCGCACTTATGGAGGTCCAAAACAAGATAATCGCGGTGGCCGCACATTTCTCATGGTTATTCCTGGGTATCCATAACCACCAAGTATACATCACTAGGATAAATCCAACATCAAGCATGATTAGAGATATCTTTAGGTAGATCCTTGATATTTATTATGTATTTGTTGTTTTACAGAGGATGGGCCACTCCAATCCTAAACTGGCATATTATGGCATAAGGCCAAAGGAACCTTTACACCTCTAGAAAGCCTACTTCATTCTATCTAGAGAAACCTCCCAACAGGCTGTTGGCTCATAATATTATTTTTCCCCCCGCTTTCAACTTAATGGTTTGTAAACTTCACTGATCGAACTTCTACCAACACTTTCCCTTCCTCCACGATTCCACAAAAGATAAAAAATCAAAACATATTCATAGATAAAACTAAAATATATATATTGAAATGAATTTCGATTAAATATATTGAACCATTCTGGTCCGATCTTTATAAAAATTTGAAAAAATAAAGTTCAACACATTATCTTGAAAATGTCAGGGGATTTTCGAATTTCTCAATAGATCAATAGTTATTGATGTTTGTATGATGCCTTCCATATATGTATACCTATTCAAACTTCCCAAAATCCTGGGTTCGAGGGTAATACAATAACTTCTATTTTGAGAAATTTAATTATAGTGATCGCTGAAAATTAAAGATGGCAGTTAAACTTAATTCAAACGGAGGGAGAAAGCGATATCCAGGATGAGAATGGAAGCGAAATGATGCGCCGGAAAAGACAAGAGGGGGCGGAGAAGGAAACCGCAAACAAAACATTATTGGCAAAGTTAGGAAATCTATTCAAACGTTCATGTAATTAGTAAGTAGATTGAGATTAAATTGTTGAAACTTAGTTCGTCTCTTAATGGTTCATAATGGAAACTTAGTCAACCAACGAAACGGTTACAACTCCGAAATATTTAAGACATCTGCTCATTCTGGCTCAAAATCCAAATGCACAAAATGTATGAAAACAACCAACCTTTGTATAAATATCGGAAACCGCGATTTTTTTATTTTTTATCTTCGTAGATAGGCACAGGTTCATTAACCTAGAGTCAATAGCTAATTAATTAAGTAGAAAGGCAAATACCTAGTCAAACAAGCAATCTATTATTATTGGTACTAGAACCATAAACGCCCTTAAGCTTGGAACATTAAATAATTAGGTAGCACTCTCAGATATCATAAAATTATATCAATTTAATAATTCAGAAATAGAAAAATGAAAACTAGGGTGCTAGAAATCGAAATTACGAGATTAATTTTTTAATCTACTATGGATTAAAAATTATACATAGCTTCCTTATCAATTTTATGGTTTATAATTGATAAGAATAGGGCACGTGGACACCTTATATTATAAGTTTTAGATGCAGTTTTCAAACAAACTTTTATTGAAAATTATTATGAAATTGGTTCCAACATGCAATTATAATAACGCCGAATTGTTATTGTAAGGGGCTGTTTGGAAAGGGGTCCAAGGCGCCACGCCATCCACGTAGGTAGGCCTGGAGAGCTTGCCTTTTGAAACATGAGAAAAACGCATTAAGTAACAAATAATTTTAATTTGAGTGATATTGCATGGACGTGAAAAGTGTTTCTAAAAACGTAATGGCTCTTCACATAAAATCAAATCCTAGATATTTGGTGTAAATTTGATGAATATCGGACCGGTAGATCGCCCGTAGCACATTTTCGCTAACTTTAGACAGAAATATCTCCGCCATATTGGCGAATTTCAAAAATTTTCAAGACCATTTTCAAGATAACTACGAAAGGAACATTTTGTCAAAATTTCGTGAAAATCGGATGACCATTAGATATACAAAATATTATAAGTAACAATAACGATGATTGAGTAATTAAGAAAGTAATAAAACCTGGAAAAATCTGACAGGCTGAAAGAGACAAGAGAGCATATTCTCAGGTAGAATTTAAATCAATGCATCAAAAACGGAGAAATAGTCGAGGTTCCTCGCCGCTTTTATAATTGAGATGTAAATTTTTGAACAAGTGTTGTATTATGAAGGAAGTGACACCAAGTCCAACTCCCTTAAGTTTAAGGTGTAAATTTATTCTATTATTAGTTCAAGTCCGGAAAAGATGCCCTCATTTCCATGACACAGGAAAATTTTCTTCTCCATCCCTACATACTCCTAGGACTCACAAGTTCACCACCGAGGATTTTACTGTCACATTTTTAGTTTCACTCATTTATAAATTAATTCAAGAATATGAACTGATAAAATGGAATATTTCATATTCTGAATTTTAATTTAACCTCAACTGTAAAGGTTTGATGGGGGGACGGATGTTCGGGACCCAGCCTTTCAAAACAGACTCGAAGTCCCGATTCTTTCTCGGCACCTAGTATGAGTTAAAAACTTAAAAATAAAGGGACCTCTCTCGCTCTCTGTGACGTTCGGCACCCAGAGGAAAGGGGATATGTATATGTATGGTTGATGCTGGTGGGCCCAGAAGTGGACACGACGTCTTCCTCCACAAAGTATACAGATTCTAATCTAAATCTACAGGTACAGGAATATTCAAAACCTCGGTCTGACAACCACATACAAGGAAAAACGTCTTTTTTCCTTGTGGAAAGTGGCTTCGTTGGGCTTTAGATTGTCATTTGTGAAGCCCCAAGAGGTCGGTAATGTCTATAGCGAATGGTTGATGAATAAACCCAAGCTAGATGTTGGATTTATCCTGGTGACTGTATACTGATTTGGGTTTATGAATGTCCAGGAACTTGGGATGTTAAATCGTTTTATTTTTCAGTGCCTAAAAGTAAGTCTTAAAAACCCAAGTTCTGGATATCCATAAACCATAAACCATGTCTTAAGTCTGTGAAAGTGGGAAGGAAGCTTTACGTGGATCGCATTTACGTGATTTACGTGAACGGAACACATCCGGGTGCCCAACGGAACTCGAGTGCCGAGCAACGTTCGTTTTGTCTTAGGCCGGGTGCCGAAAGTGCATCCTTTAGTGTGGTTGTCCTGAATAGTGCTCAAGTTTTTGAGGCCCGGGTGCCGAACATCCGCCCCCCGTTTGATGATGCTAACAGAGTTGTCATCCTGAAAAGAATGTTTGTGCCTTGTGGTCTCCTAAAAGACTCTTTCATTTCTTTAACGGTCGATGAAGGCCCAAAAAAACTGAAACACAACTTTAAAGTTTTGCCCCTTTTTTTTAAAACAAACAATGGAGACTGGCAAATATCCAAAAAACTTCCACCTTTTAAGATCCCTTAATCGTTAATTTCAAATGTAAGAACAAGGCCAGCCTTTACATATTAATAAATCTATTTATATTGTATATATTTACTTATTGATAGAGCGCGGATTCTGTGTAATTGCATGTTTTGGCTACACTGAAATTTATGAAACTAAGATGGTTTCCCGAATCATAACGAGTAGGTTATTTTAGCTAAGCCCTATGCTGCACGTTTTGGGGGTTATTGCATGTTTTAACATGTTTTAGAGTTTTTTTTGTGCAAAATTATGCATTTTTTTCTTCTTTTTTAACTTAAAAACGGGAAGAAAATTATTTTTATTTATTTAAAATTAATTTTTTAATTAAAAGCCAACGTCAAATGCGAACCCACGTCAAAATTTTTTATTTTTCTTGATATAAAAATTCCGAAGGTTCAAAAAAAGGAGTTTTAAAAGGGTGTTATAAAGTTCGAAGAAAACGGACTTTAAACCCACAATGAATAAAAATCCTATTCTATCCTTCGAAAACCTAATTTAAAAATTTTAATTTTTTATTTATTTATTTATTTTTTACAATTTTTTTTTAACCTACCTACCTATATTGTAATTGATAATTACATTTTTTTATCTGACTTTTTAGTTTGTTTTTAAACTTTTATCCTTAAAATATACACGTATATTGAGTTTGCGACATTTAAATATAAAAATTTTGCGTTTTTGCACGTTTTACTGATTTTATTGCACGTTTTTGCATGTTTTGACTTGAAGTACTATTACAAAATTGAATAGGTACAATTTTTTTTTACATCACAAACTTCAAGATAACCCACAAGGAAAGATCCCGCCGTACGCTTCTTTAAAATTAAATTTTTCTGTGGTTACAATCTAAAGATAATATTTTTTTTTTTTTTGAAAATTAAATTTATACATACATACATACATACTTTAGGAATTTACATATTTTTTTAGAACTAAATTTACACATACATACATAATTTTAACTGCACGAAAATCTGCGCTCAACAGTTATTGATGACGTTTCTTGAAAAATTAAATAATAAATCACAAAATGATATTTCATGAATTTGCTTATTAGTCCTAATATGTACAATTAAATCGCGAGGTAGACAAATTTGAGGGAAGACTGGGTTGAGGTGACCGAATTTCACTTGCAAAGCGCCTCTTCAGCTGTGAATCAAGTGATGCCATTAAAACCGTTCCTATCACGTGTATGTAACCAATCACGCCAGACATAACTACAAGTATGCCAATTTGTTCCTTTATTATTACGCTAGGTGTCTTAAAATAAAGAAAGGTGTCTTATTTTTGGCATTTTTTTGGTTTTTGTCAAAAACTAATTACCTATAGCTATTTTCTAAATCTGTCTAGATTTATAATAAAAAGAAAAAGAAGAAGAAGAAAAAAAAAACATTTGTACCTGAAAACCTAAAGAAGGAGCAATATTCCAATGTTTTATAACAGAAAAAGTAGACTTTGAGAAAAAATAGTCTTTTTTTTATAAATATAATTTTTCCTTTAATTTTTCGCTGTACTATGGACGGCCGATGGGGATGTTGAATTTCAACGCTGAATTTTGCTTGCCAGAAATTTGATTTTGACAACAGAGATAGATTTTCCAGGAAGGGAGTGCGTATAACAAAATTACGAATTACATATCTAAAAACCTAACGTAATATACATCAAAGCTACCAGATAGAGCTTATACAATATTATTATGTAACCGTATTTTGATTTAAAAAATTACAAGTTAAATTATAAATTTATTAAATCGCAAAAAGATACGAATTCTTTAAAAAAATCGTTATTACAAATTAAGATTAAATTAAAATGTAGTAATAAAAAAATATTAATAATAGTTACTATATGTAATACTAAAAATAGTAATAATATTAAAATGTAGTGATGAAAATAATTGTAAATACATGTGTGTAACTACAAAAGTCGGTTTTGGGATACAATAACTTTTAACTTTCTCAAAAAGAAAGTTATTGTATTACCCTCGAACCCGTTTTTTTTTCTTCAATTTTTCGACCTGAAAATTTTCATTTTTCGATTTCATCCAAATTGTAGTTTTTTGAAATTTTTAGGGGAAAACTACGCTAACCACAAATGTCACTGTATCGTCGCTTCGGGGGGTTTCCGCAAGTGTCACATCCGCAAAAACGACGACATCAAACAAATGAATAAAAATTTAAATTTTATGGAAGTGTTATTGTTGCAATGAGAGAAAATCCGAGTGAAAAGAAACAACAAAGGGAAAACAAGAAAAGGTTAAATACTTATAAAAAAGAGAGAGAGAGAGAGAAAAAGCGGAGAGCATCAAAGTAGTGTAGCGAGGCACCCCTATGAGGGGAATGACAAAGGTCCCCTGTCTTAATTCTCTTTTTCACTATGACATCGCTACGTGTAGTAACTCCATGTCCATGGGGGTGTGTCGACGAGTGAGAAAGTATAAAGAGGAAAGAGTGGAAGGGCGATAGGGAAAATGACTGTGCAAAAGGGAGGGTATAGATAAAAAAAGAGGGAGTGAGGCCCTAAAAAACCCTCGAAACTAGGGGTAAGCGAATTACAGTAAACAACGGGCAGCAGTCCAAGGCGTAAAAGAACGCTTCTAACACAATTTGGGTGCGAGGACCAAAAAGAGTCCTACCAAATAATTTTTCAAACCCTTTTAGTAACGTCGGGGTCACCAGTTTTAGAGTATTGAATTCTCTAATAAATAAACGTGTCGATTTATAGTTTTGTATTTTTTCGACACATTTTATTCAGCTGACGCTACAGTAATTTAAACATCGTCAAATCCTTCGGCACACATCTTATGCTTGCTCTCATTGGTTTTTTTTGGAACTTGAAATTTGAAAATGTTAAAAAAATGATTATTATATTTTTTTATTTTTTATTTTTCAAAAGAATAACATGAACCAATAGTTTAATAAACTCGCACTATTATGTATGCTATTCTTTATTACTCGATAAGGTTGTCCTGAGAGGGAGGGGGGAGGGAGGACCCAGGCGGGGACTTTCGCCATTATGCCATGGCGTCCTTAACAGGGCCTTACCACCTAAAGAGAGGCCGCACTAAGGGAGTCTACAGGACTTCAGCAGTACAGGAGCGGTCACCCATCCACATTCTAACCCAAGCCGACATGGCTTAACTTAGTGTTCTAATAGGAACCGATGTATCAATGCCGCTAACCCGTAGATTATTACTGTCACTTAGTTGATTATTTGGGGAATATGGAAGTGGTTTGAACTTGGTTTGTTGGTGAATTTGTAAGTGTGATAACTTCTGTGTCATGCATAACGTAGTGCGTGTTTCTACCGCTTTCCTCCTTGCATATTAATTCGAAATTAACAATTTTCTTTAATATGCAAATAAGTCGAAACAGATATGTTTTCATTTTAAAAGGGTTAGAAGAGTTAAAGGAAACGTTGTTCGGCCTCGAGTATTTCCTTGACGAGTCACTAATTACAACTCACAAATCTCAAACAAAGGAGTTGAGTTTCAAGTAGGATTACTCTCCCTTAACTCTATATGTATTCATCAAAGGCAGCTAAGGATGACTCCATTCTAATATGTAAAAATTAAATCGATGACTCGCTATCAAAATTATAGGCACCTGAAATCGTCCACATGTAAAAACTCCCCCCCCCAAAAGATGTCCTATAGCTAGTTCTTAGTAAGAAGATTACTTGATTCAATCTTCAGTTAATTACATTTTTGTTTTTACTTTTTGTCGGAAGTCGGCAGAGCTACTATATTTCTTATAACTAATTTCTCCCGCCACCATTTTATTTAATACCACCATTATAGTTTTTTGTTTCCTTTGTTTTCTTTTGGTTTAATAATTTTTTTGGAAAACTAGTCCATATTTTCGGTACTATATACATAAAGCTTCTTTTCCCATAATCATTATTTAACGTTGGTACAAAATATTCTTCTTTTGCTCTAGTTATCTTAACACTATTATTTTTTGTACAATACATATTTACATAATTTTTATAAAAATGAAAAATAATTTAAACAAAATAAAATCCTCTTGGACCTTTAAATAGAAAGTTTTATGGAAACAAACTCAAAAATCATAATTTTTCAAACATTTTAAGGCAGAGGGCCGGTCATACGGATTTTGACCCTTTTTGGACACCGGGGGCCTTTGAACAAGATATTTTCCTTTCCGACAAATAAGGCCTATTTTAGCTAGATTTTTGATCCTTTTTGGACACTAGGGGCTCTTTTCACAAGATTTGGTTTACTGGTGGGGGGAGGGGGAATTTTTTTAAATTAAATTAAATCATCAAATTTTGATTTTTGATTCTTTTGGGACACTAATGGCCCTCTTAACTAGGTGTTCCTTAGATATGAAAAAGGCTTTTGATTGATTTTTTATCCTTATTGGACACTAGAAGCCATTTGAACAAGATACTACATATCCTTTTCGACAAGAATAAAGGAAGTGAGCAACCATATTTTGAACCCATAGAAAGGAACCATAAACGTTAAATTTAAAACGGGAAAAAAGAAAAAATTACTTTATCTTGATATCGTATTCATCGAAATCTCCTCGTTGGCCGTTTATCTTTTCCATTTCCCTCGGAGTGAGCGGGGTTTGAAAAATTGAGCCCCGGTGGCTCGTAGCAAAATGAGTAAATCTTTAAGAGAACGATAATAAAGTGGCCCGATCCTTCCCTTGCCTCAGCACGCGCACCCACATCAACTCACGCACGAATCCGATGGGCAACTAGAGCGGCTGATCCCCCCTCACTATCGGTCAAAAATCCTCAAAAATCCCCATCCTTAAAACCCTAAAGCTACTTATATCGAACGAATTTTCTACTATTGTACTATACTTCCGTCCTATGTCTCTTATCTGTACAAATTTTTAAAATATTATGACGTCGAATCAGCAAAGATCATGACGTCATCTAAATTTTCTGCCTGTTGTCGTTTATGCTTTCCTCAGCAGAGTAGTCGGCCCCAACTGCAACACTCTCTCTCTCTCTTTCAAAATTCTATGTTTTATTTTTAAAATGGTAATTAAACTCCAAAGTTGAATTTATAGCTACCTAACAAGGGGAGGTCACGGTGAGTGGGTCGCCGATCTGGCCAAATTAGTTATAGTTGCCGATTAGGCCAAAATAGTTGACAAGTGCCCGAGCGTTTCTTCCAATGGGCCCCTTGAAGTCAAAATACAAGTTTTTGAAAATCGACAAACAGGTTATAGATTTTTATGAAAAGTTGGACAAAGAATCCGATGGCATCAATTAAAATAGGACCAAGAATTTTCGAGTTATCGCTAAAAAAAAAAAAAGAAAGCTTTTGGAACTAAGTAAACAACCCTAGAAAAAATTTTCTAGTCAAAGACAACATCATATTCGTACTCAACACCCCAAAAAACCTTAAGATGTTAAATTTTATGTAACAGCAAATCACTAAGGGAAAAAAATTATTTTTTAACCTTGATAAAATTTAATATCTGTAAGTTTTTCTTTTATTTGGCCTTTTCGGGCTTAGATTGACAGAACTAGAAAGGGTCCCGGAACAAAAGCTTATGATGACACTGAAAAATGTTGATCTCGAGGTGTTAAAATATGAAACTCGATAAAATGTCCAACTCGGGGATGCGATAAAATAGAAATTGACACCAAACACCTAAAAGAGTGCTACCACCAATCAGTTTTTAGGGGATTTCCAAAGGATTATTCAGGTCCATGAGGCGGTTCCTGGCCTAGCCTGGAGTTCTCTTCCCTTCCTTTTTTTTCGTTAACCCACATAATTTTTTACAAGATTAGGGATGGTTATTGGCAAATGAACCTTCATTGCCCAACTATTGATGTGAAATTGCTTAGTTTTCTAAGGAAGAAAGTAATTTTATTCTCCTTGGAAATGGACGCAAAAGTAATAATAAGATTTTCTGCTTGATTAAACTTGAGTCATATCACGTCCCGTTAGCGAGATCAGGTCTCAACGTTGCAGGTGTCAGGATGAGGCGACGGTGGTTTTGATGGTAAAGGGGGGAGGGCCCCTAAGCTTGAAAACCTTTCAACTTTCTACCTCTGTAATGGACTTGCTCGGGATTTTCAAAACTAATTTTCTAGAAGGTTGGGTGAGGATAAAAGAAAAAAAGAGAGAGAGAGAAAAAAAAAGTAAGGAAAAGGTATCCATGCATTGACCGTGCCCTCGAGGATCGGAGAAAATAGAAGAGCGAAGCTGAGGCGCGAAAGAGCTGAGGGCAAATCAAAATGAATGAGGAGAAGCGAATAAATTGAGTTTGAAGGAGGAGATATCCTAATAACTTCGGTTAACCCTCTCGTCTAATTGGAAAGGATTATTCGGACCGATTCCCTAATTTCCCGTCTGGGAAAACATGATGTAGACTGGTGTTAAAGAGCTTTTTCTTCTTTTCTCTCGATTCAATACTCTTTACATCTAATCCACCAGCAGTATTAAAAAGGAAATAGTTTAGAAAGATTTTAAAGTAAGGGTCTGGTCTGGTCTGGTAATAATAGAAGTGGAAACACCAAAACGGGAACTTTTTTTCAGACCTGTTAATTTGCTGGGCGAAACGCGTTCCTAGCCCCAACCCCCTTGTGCCCTACTCTGCATGGTTCAAATTTAGTTAAGATTGGTGGTTTTCTACAAATATCTCTATTTTCCTAGCCGCGTTGCTAACCGCAGATAGTATACAGGGTGCTAGGGGCTACCGGGAATAAAATACCGGTTTCCGTTGATCAACGAAGTTAAGCATTGCCGGCCGTGGTGACGATGTGGATAAATAAATAAATAATACACAGAACGTTTATTGGAATTTGAACCTGGAGGGATGACCGTCCAGTTCTGTCCTGTAGTCTCCCCTCCTATGCCCAGGGGGGTGAGGCAAGGGGCTCTTAAAATACAAAATGCGGGAATAAGAGCTTTAAAAAAAGTTTAAAAAAGGATAGTATACACTATAGAGAGCATGGGATACATAGCAATAGCTTCCTTTCCTTTATAATAAATCATCTAAAAGTGTAAATATAAAGTGTAAAAGATTTTCCGGCTCATCCATTTTGTTTCCCATGAAATTAGAATCGAGAAGGAACTATTCCTTTTCAAAAAACACTTTTCTTCGAAAAACTTTTCTTACCCTCAAATAATACATAGACGAGAAATAAGTGATATAAGCTGGACAGAATAATAAAGAAAATATTTTGTTTTATTCATTCATCTTTTTGAATAATAATTAAAGATTGATCATCATTAAATTCTTTGAATTTACTTATCAAATTCAAGACTTTTAAGTAATAAAATACTGTAAAGGCTTATTGTTTTGTTTTAGTTTATTAGTGTCTGCCAAATGAAAACAGTGAAATAAAAGGCCATTTAAAATATTAAAGATGGCCGGAAGCTCTTCTTTGAAATTCTCTCTCAAAAGTAAATATTGGTTTTTGATAAACTTTAAGCCAACTGATTACATCTGAACTCAAATATTTTCTTAATATCTCCTTAACATCAGTTAAAATTATTATAGAATTCTGACCGAAAGTTTTATTTATTTTAATTTTAAATTATTCTTTTTTGATCGGGTGATGCGGCATGAAAAAGATGCTTTTATAAAATTAATATATAGGGGATTATTTTATTCTTGCAACGTTTCGACCCTCTTCAGGTCTTCATCAGGCAAAATCATCAATATGTACAAAACTAATACATTCCTATTTCCTGCGTGAAAAAAAGGTTTTTTTTTGTTTTGTTTTTTTTTTTTTTTACTAGTGGTATTAAAAAAAAAACGGGAGAAAAAAAGGGAGGAACATACATAAACATTTTAAAATAAGAAATATAAAAAAATATAAGAGACAAACTAGCGATGCGTTTCCCACGCTGTATGTTATCACAGACCCTGGAGAGGGTTGAAACGTTGCTAGAATAAAATAATTTTATAAAAACATCGTTTCCATGCCCCATCACCCGATCAAAAAAGAAAATTGAAAATTAACCGGCTCACCACAACAACAAAATCTTTAATTTTATTTATTTATTGTATTTGAAGTAAGTGGGGGCTTCCCGTTACCGCGCGTTATCAATTTTTGCAGAAAATGGTGAAAATATACAACTGTTGATTTAATTGAAAAAGTTAATTTTTTTTTTTTTAATGTACAGATTTTCCTTTGACAATCAACTATTTAGTTGTTAAAATACATCACCGTTAAATCAACTAGCCTATTGTCAATTTCCCACTTCACAACGCGCGGTAGTAAGACCCCTCAATACAGGCGCGGTAATAGGACGCGCGGTAGCGGGCACTCCCCTCTTTACAAATTACAAAAAGAAACCCCATAATTTAAACTTCCGACAAAGACCAAGGGTCTTCCAATCTTAAGCGTTAACGGACAGTTCGTACTATGGCATAGCTGGATCGACTGAAGGCGATTAACTATGGTACGGTCACTAAGCTGAACCTTTTTTCAATAATTTTTCGTCGGGCGGACAGTTTAGGTGCATCATTATCTTTTTTTTTTTTTTTTTTTTTTAAATAATCTCTTTGGACGTTTCGTGCGATGAAATCACGTTCCATGTCGAATCTTCTACTCAGATAAGCCTTGTTTTGTTTTTGTATATTAAGAAAAATTATGTGGACAATTTAGTGGCCCTCATAGGAGGCCTATGAAGGTATTAATCGCTGGTACCAGCTTAGGTTTTAGGTAGATTTCTTTCCAATGACCCAAATATTTTGTGCTTTAGGATGGAACAATATGTTTAAAAAGCTGGTGGGAAGTCCATCAGCTGGATTTTCGAGGATTATAATTTATATTAAATGCCTCCATACGACTCCATCTCCCAACAGATGTCTGTAAAAACGAAAGATAAAAAGTACGACCACCTTGGAAAAACTATAAAAGAATATGAAAACGGTCAAATTTCGCCGTCAGAAATGCTTGAACTAGCTTCAAAATTCGTGGTCCACAAGAAGTAGGTAGGACAATTGCTACAATTTTCAATTTTTTTTAGTGCAAGTAGGAGTTCGGAATAACTTTAAATAAGTCAAGACAAATATAAATGAAGCTATTTATTAACTGCATTTTTAATTATTAACCCTAGCTCAAGCAATTGTTCACTCAAGATAGGTAATCATAACCTGAGATTGTACCTGCTATAGTACGAACTGTCCTACTTCGCAAAAATTCTCTACATGAGTCGCTACCTGAGTCTATACCTGCTACAGTACGAAACGTCCGCCTGATTCTAACAGACCGTCCGGGTCCCAAGAAAAAGAACAATGGACCGTACGAACCGTCCGGGAATCATATTAAGGGGGATGCTGAACTCTGTCCCGCAGGTAGAAACCTAAAGACGACATATTAAGACCCATTCCAAAAAATAGGGTTTCGAGGTTAATGCATTTTTTTTTTTTTTTTTAATTTTTTATTTATTTATTTATTTATTTTTTTTTATGGTCGCCTTTGTTCATAGGGGTCGTTGGCGTTGACCTTGAGTCATCAAATACTGTAGTGCCACCAAGAAGAAGGCTTAAGTGCGCTTTTAGAGACCTTTTTTGGTACACTTCATTATTATCTTTCATCCAATTTTCGCTTCAATAATTTGAACGCTCCTGGCAAAAGCAGTCTAAAGCCCCCTCCTATTACCTATTACCTTACTATTACCTCGAAGTCTCGAACTTTCTATAAAATCTCATTGCTGATTCACAAAAGATCAGATATAATAGATGTCATAAGTAATAACTCTTTAAACTATTAATCCTTTCTTTTATTTACAGATAAATATGCAGCACGTTGGATAGCTCTAGTTTAGAGGGTTAATTTTTTTTCCTCTCGCAAGCAAAGCTCCTGATAAACGAGCAGTAAGTAGGGTTAGAATCTAAAGGGTTAAAACGATTAATACCTTGAAGCTAGAGGTTAGTACAAACGAATCACCTAGTAAACTTTAATTATTAGCTAGAGGTAAGTTGAATTAATCTTCACGAAAGGCGAGAATGAAAGAAAATCAAGAAAAGATTGAAAGTAGTAAACGGTGGAGTAGACAGGGGAAAGTTCAGGAAAAGAGACCTATGGATCGGCTTGTCCGAAGTAACAAAAAGGGCAAATAAAATAACAGGGCAGTGTTTTTTTTTTTTTTTTTTTTTCACACAAGACGTGGTCACTAGGGTTTCGTCTCGAATTAACCCTTTTATTTATAGCCATCCAATTCATCACTATGTCTTTTTACCCTTTTCGTGTGAAATATTGCTTAAATCCTTTTCGATATTTAAAGGCGCATCCACACTATGCCGGGCGGCCTAGTGCGGCCTAGGCCGCTCGGCACAACCCGCGTATGTGTGGATGCCCGGGCGGGCTAAAAAAGCCGGGCCGAGCCGAGCCGGAGCGAACCCGCAGAAAGTCGGTCCGATCAAAGGAGGCCGCGCGGCCTAGGAGCAATGTGGACGTGCCGCGCGGCTTTGCCGCCCGGCAACTTGAGTTATCCTTTGGACTAAGTAGTTTTTTCTCGAGTCCTTTTTCTTTTTCTGAAGGGTTTTTTTTAAATCGTAATTATGGAATGGAACAACGAGCAAGTCATTGCTCTGATTGACCTATTTCGAGACCGAAAACCATTATGGGACAGCGGACATGCAGGGTACAAACTAAAAAATCTGCGCCTTAATTTGTTGATGGAAATAGCCGTTTCATTCGGAGTAGACAAGATCGAAGTCGAACGTAAACTTTAAAACCTAACCAGTCATTTTTGGAGGGAAAAAAAGAAGGAAGTAAGCTCAAAAAGGACTGGAAGCGGTGCAGATGAACCATACAGCAGCAAGTGTTCACTACAGCCATAGCTGCTAGAGCAACTTCATCGTCAGTAACCATTTCCGCGAGTTTCCATGCAAGTTTCGAAACTTGCTTCCCGGCTTCGAGTGGCGGCCCGGCTTTGCTGTGTGGACACGAGGCCGCGTCAAGGTCCAACCCGCCCGGCTTGTGCCGAGCGGCCTGGCCGCACGAGGCCGCCCGGCATAGTGTGGATGCGGCTTTACACAACGCTACCTACAGTTAATAATATTTCGGCTACAGTAATAATATGACAAGGTCCCGATTCAAATGTTATCATTACTTTATAAATTATCCGGTAAAATAAAAATAGCTATAGCAATGATTCGGTTAAAATAATATTTTCTGGGTAAATTTTTTTTTCTGAGGATAATTAAATTACATAAATTAAAATGAGTCTTTTCAATTAGGGGAGTTCTTGACCGTTACGGATTAAGAAAGTCTTTTTTGCAGATACAAAGCAGCTAAGAAGATTATTTCCTAATATTTAACGAATTTTTAATAGAGTTCATCACAACTTAAAATACAAAAGTGTAAAATAAAAAAAATAAAAAATAAAAAAAAATAAAAAAAAAAAAAAAAAAATTATAGGTTAGGTACATTATTATAGGTAAAAAAAATAATACGGATTACGGTTATAGTAATAATTTTACTTGGCACAGAGTTCATTACTATATCCGAACTGTAATCTAAATTCACCTAAATTTAATAGGGTGGAGTTGAGTTGAGCACAGTCGTACCAGTGATAATCTGGGCTGAATTTTTACTTCCTAATACTGCCGTTGTGTTGAGCACATTTGATTTTTTCTTTTGTTTTCCTTTAAGAGGATTATGTTCCATGGGTTAACTCTTTCTTTTTCAAACAACTTTTCAAATGCACAAGTATTCTCCGACTATGAACAGACATTGCTGCTTGTGATAGGATGTAGATTTCACCTTGGTTAGTCAATTTTTAGGAATAATATCGATCCAAGGGGTCTGGACTTCAAAGTTTTTATCAAAATAAAACTTCCGACTTTTTTATTTTTAAGTACTTATCACAGTTATTATATAAAATAAAGCAGTTAAGGTGATTTATCTCAAATTGTACCTACTATATTGCAATTTTTTAAGTCTTAATCTGGCAACCCTGTGGTCCAACAAAATTGGTCTTTTGACATTTTATTGGATTTATCAAACTATATATATCAATCAAACTACTTTTTTGGACCTGATCTGAGAACCACGAAAATAACCAACTTTAGGGGGTTTAGAGAGAAAAGTGGTTAAGTGCTGATATGCTCAGGGTAAGTATCTTATTTGACTATATTTCATTAGAAATCGATCTTCCAACTTCATATTCATAAAAATTAAAGGCTGACCTTTATTTCAATTACGCTCAATTCAACTGTGTACTTAAATGTGCTCAATTCAACTGCCTTCTTAAGGAATTAAAGGGGGCTTGTGCTCAACTCAATGCCCCCGATTTAATTAAAGTTCATTTTTAACACTTATGTAATATGTACTTAAATTGGGAAAAAAAATTATGTATAATAAAGCAAAGCTTTCGACTGTTCCCTTTTGCCATGCAAAAAAGTGTTCGAATAATAAGTGACTTTTGTTAGAAGTCACATGTTTAAAAAATTTTTAATATAAAATGGAGATGTATTTCATTTTGACACTTGGCCTGAGGGAATAATCATATAAAAAACGCTAAACATCACTGAAAATCTATTCAATACTATGGTACTCAATAAAATGGTCTCGTCCCACTTTTTTAGGAGGAATTTTGCAATTTGTGGACAACAAACCTTTTAATAAGAGGAAAGGAGATGGATTCTACACCCATGTCATGATAAAGGGAATTCGAAATTGATAAGAATTTTGTTATGTATCTATATACTTCACTTTCATAACACTAATTAAATTTTATAGTTTAGTTATTGGAGAGAATTAGGCATTCCAGCGATGGGCGGCTATTGTGATCCTGGAAAAGACTACTTAGAAGTGAAAATTTTCATTTTTGGAGGACCAAACATTACCCACGATCCAAAAGCTTCCACTAGCTGAGGAAGCAAAAGTATTGTTGCTCACGATTTGAACACTTATGATTAAATTGTTACTAACAATAAGATTTTGGTCTTAGAAATGGTACCTCTCGGTTCGTTAACTGATTACTCAGATAGTTGTAGGTAACGAATTAGACTATGACCCTATGTACCTTCCAAAAACAATAAGAGGTGACGAGTAGATCTACAGCCCATAAAAAAAAACTTTTTTGACTTCACCAAAAATTCTTTTAAATATTCTAAAAGTACTAAAAAAAAAATTGTTAAGTTTCATTGAGTACCACGGAAGTTATGGGGGTTTAAAGGTTAAAAAAGGTACAAACTTCAAAAAATTCCTGCTTGAAAAAATTTCTGCTTTCTGGAAAACTTTAAGGACAAATAGCTCTATGAATTGCAATCAACCCGATTTCAATATTATAAAAATTTGGGGTTTTATAGACGTTAAAAGCCCTTATAACAGTTTAAATAGGAATCATTTGTTACAGATTCTTGAAACAAAAAATTCAGTTCTGTCCCACTGTGCGCCCCTTTCAATTTTGGACGAGGCTCGAGAAGAAAAAGTGGGGGAAAATGGGTACTCCCTGATAACGTGAGGGATTTCAATTTGCAATGCCGAGATTTTTTTTCAATCCCGAAATTTCGGGATCGAGAAATGTGAAATCCTGAGATTTTCGGGATTAAAAAAAAACCTAATGATAATAAATTATTACTTTATAAATTATTAACTAATAATGAAACACGATAAAACAAATCCAATTTAGCATTTCATTTAAGTTGGACTCAGTGGCGGCTCGTACTCTGATCCTCAGGGAGTGCACAAATAATAAAAAATACTAAAAAAGTTTGTAGGGGGGGGGGCAGTGGGATGATGAGCTTTTCTTAGCTTTTTCCGATGTACTATTTCCGAGGTCGCGTATTTGAATTTTCTTCTCGATTGTCAGTCGAGACATAATTTTTGATAATGTAACTCACCGAATTGTTCATCAATAGGTCAATATTAAAAGAAAAACGAAGAGTAAAATCACAATAAACACTTCACTAAAAGAAAACAATGTTAAAACCTTCAACAAATGTGGAGGACTTACAACGGGGACAAATTCGAAACTGCCCCGAATCAGCGCACCTGGCGGAGGAGCAGTACACTTCCAGTGCTCCTCGGAGAGTTAAATCTCGACCCTGATTGGCCAATTCAATATCCCCACCCACTATTTTAGCGTAAAACTCATTCAACTCATTCATAAAACTCATTCATACAGATCGGGTCGGCGCACATCAACTTTGTGCACCACGAGCTGTCCCATGGTTATAAGACGGTGTTTATAAGATGTAAGAACGATAAGAAAGACAACCCCATCGATGTTTACGTTTACCCATGTTGTTTCCCGTTCCCGCGTAGATTTAAATTTAAAATTCTAATTTAAATTTTAAATTTTTTTAAATTTAATTTTGGAAAAAATAATAATTACTAAAAAAAAATATTTCAATTGAAGCTGGGAGTGCACTTGCTCCTGTGCTCCTATCACGAGCCGCCACTGGTTGGACTTCAATTTACGACTAAGGCATGGAACTATACTACCTTGAAGGTTGGATTCTAAATTTTTGATGGTTTTTGACTGTTTTGATTGATGCTCTACAACTTTTAGAATCAGGGGCAGACGATTTTACCGTACCTTAGGATCTACAACACTTTTCTTAAAACAATAATTATGTAATTTTTTTTTAATTGGAAAAATTGTAGCCTTTTGTTCGCCTGTAACAACTTGTCTAATGGCCCGATTCTAGCCAACTTTGTTTTAATCGACGCAGAATTTTGTCTCCTTTAATTTATTACTAGCGTGTTTTCCCCAAAATGTATCCCGCATTTGAGTTATATGCTGAAAACTGATAAAAGTCGAGGTTTTTGGGCTGCCAAAAATTAAGCCGGGACCATATTAAATTGAGACTTTTCGAAAACATGTTACAGGACGCAAATTAAACATTAAAAACAATAAAATCTTTTACACCACCTTTTGTGGTTCAAAATGCTCTGTAGACTGGACTAAAGGAACAAGAAAAAGAGAAGAAAAAAAAAATTATTTTTTTCAATCCCGAAATTTTCGGGACTGAAAAATGACCAGGATCCCGGGATTGCAATTCCTACTTACCGGTTAGGGAGTTCAAACGACAAGTGAAGTGGGACGCTTCGTACGTAAATACATATAGATAAACGTAATTGAAATAGGAAGTATGGACTCTTAAGTCGCGATGGTTTTGTGGAAAAGCCTGAAGGTTGGTTAAAGTAATCTGCTGGGGAAAGTGCCTACTTTAACCACAAGGTTGTGGTTTCTCCCCCTTAATTAATCCCCTCATCAATATTGATCAGCGAATCTCGGAACGCGGCTCAATGACCTGTACACAGGAGACAACCGCAGGCCCTTTTAAAAGGAACCAATCTGGTTTTTTCCCCCTTTTTTGTTCGTCCTTAAGGAAATGTTGGAAAACAATTTCTTTTTTCCGTATGCAAGTTTTAAAAGCTCTAATAAATCTTTTTATTTTTTTAAAATGACCAACGAGAATGGAACTTCGTAGTAAACAAGAGGTGCTTGATGGGAATTGATTTTTTTAGTGTAGTTTTTGAGAGATGGCACTATACTTTCCTATTTTGTCTACATATTTTCCACCCTCAACGCCTTTTGACCTTCGGACTGGAGGAACTTGGAGCTTTTTCCTAAAATCAAGGTAAAACGGCCCCTAGTATCCAAAAATCAAGGTAAATTGTGCCCCTAGTGTCAAAAAAGGATAAAAAATAAAGCTAAAAATGTCCTTTTTTGTCGAAAAGAAACTAATTTTAGTCAAAAGAGAACGTAATCTTTAAAAATCGAGGTTAAGTGCCCCTAGTGTCAAAAAAGGATCAAAAATCAAGATATAAACGTCCTTTTTAATAGTACAGGAACAAAATCTAGTGAGAAGAGCACCTAATATTTTGTAGTAGAAAGGTAACGGACATCAGAGGAACCATGATAAAACAACTGATACGTTTTTCTTAAAACTCAATCAAGGTTTCTGCTCTCATGTTCTCCCCCTGGAAGGAGGAAATATCGGATGGCTCGGTGCCATAGTTGTAGCCGTGGGGAACCTTATTGAAAAATACACTTTGGCCCCCGCAGACTGGTAAATTAGGCGTTTCCTTTGCCAAAGTCAACTCGGAGCTTAATTACTTTGGACCTTACATCGTGTTTTCGACATTTAGAGACAAAATTGGAGTTCACTTCCTAATCGCAGTTTAATTGGTATATTCGTATATGAAGAAGAAGAAATGTTTATTCTTTTAAATTAAAATTATTTACACTTCTTTATAAAAATAAACAAATTACGGCATGTATACGTACATCAATAAAGCAAACTTAATTTTTTTTTAAATCCTAAATACGCATGTCGCAATAGGTGTGGAAAACTTGGATTTGGCTAGACTGGACTGGAAATTGTAATGGGAATGTAACAAAACGGTTCGCCAGAAAGGACGGAGAATTACTACCCTTGGGGTAAAAAATTGCCTTCGACCCAGAACAGTAAGCACCATGAATATCAATGAAATCCAAATTACATTTTCTTCATGAATACAATTTTGATTAAGGGCAGACGTTTTACCATCTTCCTCCGCCCTAAACTTGATGTCCTCCAAACCAAAATATGAAAATTGTGCCCAGTAATCCTTTGGGTAGCAAGCCCACATGTTGGTATTTGGTTTCATGATGGTTACAAGGAAACATCTCTAACCGTTTTGTCTTGGCGGTAAAGTAGTTTTTCCTTCCGTAATTCAATATTTTTCTAACTTTTTTCTATTAAAATCGTTTGTGCGACTATTCGTTCACCTAAAGAACTCTAATCATCGCTGTTTTCCGTTAAAATGTCGACATCTCCGAAGTACGTCTCTACCCGCTCACGTGGTCGTGGTCCAAGGTCTACCGTTACTCACTCCCAACGGACTTCTCTGAACAACTTTTCCGGTAATCTTATTGAGGAGAAATCTGTCGCTGAAGCAATCGCAGCTGGCATCAGAAAAGGACTCAGCGAATCTTTAAAAATTGGTGAGACACTCGAAGTTACAAAAGAATTCATGGATGGCTTGCAATCCAAAGTTGTGGAAAACGTAATGACCGAAGTTAATCGTCTGATCAACGAATTTAACACTATCGTTACCAACCAAACCAGATTAATCGATAATAACGATCAAAAAGGTAGGCAGATGAATGTAATCATACATGGTCTGGCTGAAACCGATGAGTCGACTACGGAACTTGAGGTCTCTGACTTTTTCAAACAGCGCCTCAAACTTGAAGAAGTTTCTCCAGCTGACATTGCCAAAGTTCGGCGTGTTGGTCGAATCAATGTCGCTAATCGTGACTCCTCTGTCGTAACATCAAGTCCTCCGTCAATCCGCACCAGACCTGTCGTCGTCACGTTCCTAAGGGCTACCACAAAAACATCGGTCATGAAAAACAAGAAACTCTTGAAGGCTTCAGGATTTTTGATTACTGAAGATCTCTCGCCTAGTCGTCGCATGGTATACCAGAAAGCCGTTTCCACTTTTGGTCGCAGCAACGTATGGACATCTGGTGGTGTAATCAAAATTGCTCATCAACAAAGGATCTTCTCCGCTACAAGCACCGATCATTTCCCATTCGTTGTCAATGAATCTTAAGTATTTAATTTATTTTTATTTTCATACCGAAATATAAGTAAGTACCTAAGTATTCAAAATCCTGGTCATAACTAGTCACATCATTTTAGTTAAGACTTATGTATTTTCTATTTTTTTATTTCTATTTTTACTAGTTTCTTTTTATATTTATACCTTCAAATAGGTCAATCAAAATGCTGGTCTTAGCTAATCATCATATCATTTTAGTTAAGACTATATTGAATTTTATTGGTATATTAATCGAATCCTGGTCATAACTTGTCATATCATTTTAGTTAAGACTATACTGAATTTTTAAATTTTTTATATTTTTCTAGTTTTATTTTCATACCAAAATATAAGCAGGTTTTCAAATACTGGTCATAACTAGTTACATAGTTTTAGTTAAGACTTTGATGTATTTTCTATTTTTACTAGCTTCTTTTTATACCTTCAAATAGGTCGATCAAAATCCTGGTCTTAGCTTATCATCTTATCATTTTGGTTAAGACTATATTGAATTTCATTGATACTTTTTATTTAAATTAAGTTTTCCTTTTATACCACATAATAATTAGTATTTTTCTGCAATATTGTGCTGTGATTTTGTACAGTTAGATTAGTTATTTTACTTTTTTTCCGCCTAGATGCATATCTGGCCTTGTACCACATTAAAAAATCTTTATCTTCTTATTATATATAAGCATATTATATATATTCTTTATCTGTCGCCTTTCGCTTCGTTGTTGGGGTCCTGTTTCTGCTCGCTCTCATGCCTAGTGCCATAGCCTTTCCAAGTCCGTCGCATCAGCTTGCTAATAATAATATTTCCTCTTTTTGTGTGAGAAACTCGAAAAAATTCTTGATCGCTCATTTCAATGCCCAAAGTCTTAGAGCACATATTGAGGACATTAAATATTATTTGAACAACCATGATTTTTCTGCCGTCGCCATCTCAGAGTCCTGGTTAAAGCCTCATCATCCCAGTTCAGTGGTTAATATACCAGGGTATAAGTTGCTTCGCAACGATAGGCCTAATATCACTGGAGGGGGGGTTGCTTTATTTGTCAAGGAGGATCTTACTTTTAAAATTATCTCCCAGTCCTCGTCTCAGTCGATTGACTCCCTTTTCGTTGAAATTTTGGTTCATCAAGTCAAACTGGCCATTGGGGTGATCTACAACCCTCCTCCCAGCTCTAAATTTAACAACTCTGACATTGAAAAAGCCTCTGAACTTGAACTCATTTTTAGTGATTTAGCTAATAAATACTCCGAGCTTCTTATCCTAGGTGACCTTAACATCAACCCTAAGTATAATGTCTCCCTGGATAGACTTTTTAACGATATGCTGCCCCCATTATCTCTGAATGTTTTGCCATCCAAACCTACTCATTTCTCGACGCTTTCTTCTAGTTGTATTGACTTATGTATTGTTAAAAATTCTGTTAATGTTGCTGATTTTGACCAATTCGATGTGCCAGGGGTTAGCAGACACCGTATGCTCACTGTTTCTGTATGTTTACCCTCAGTGTCGAGGAAGTCACACGAATTTAAGTATAGGGACTTTAAAAATATTGATCTTGCCTCACTCCTGGAACTTTCTCTTAGTCTCGATTGGCCCCATATTTATACTTTGTGTGATCCTGACTCGATGGTTCAATATTTTAACGCCTGCTGCCTCTTTCTAATTGATAAGCTTGCCCCAGTGAAGACTGTCAAACTTAAATCTCAACCTCAACCTTGGTTTACCAGCTACATTCACACTCAATTAGTATTAAGGGATAAAATGTACAAAACTTGGAGGAATTCTAAAAATCCCCTGCACTTTTCTATTTTCAAAAAACAAAGGAATTTTTGCACTAAATTAGTTAGAGAGGCAAAGGAAGGCTATATTAAAACTGAAATCGATTCTTCCCTTGATGATCCCAAGAACTTCTGGAGAACAGTGAAAAAACTCGGTATTATTAATGACAAAAACAAAAATTCGTCCACTTCGGTCCTGCCCTCCTCTTTTCTTAAACAATTTTCTTCATCGCAAGCCCATCCTGTTCCAATAGAAATTCCTGCTTCTTTAGATGGCTTCTCATTTAGAAATGCTACAGAGGAAGAGGTGCTTAAAGCTCTCTTAAGTATTAAATCCAATGCCATAGGTAATGATGGAATTCCTAATTCTTTCATTTGCCAATTAATTTCTGTTATTCTTCCTTATTTGGTCCACATTATTAACACATGTCTCACTCAGTCGAAATTTCCTTCTGCCTGGAAAACGGCAAAAGTTATCCCTCTCCCTAAAACGCCCTCTGCATCACTTGCTAGTGAATTTCGACCCATCAGTATACTTCCGTCACTCTCCAAAGTACTTGAAAAAATTATAGAAAGTCAAATGACCTCTTACTTGAATGCTAACAAGCTTTTAGATAATTTTCAATCCGGATTTCGTCCTGGTCATAGCTGTTCCACCGCTCTTCTGAAGGTGACTGAAGACATTCGTACTGGGTTCGAGAAACATCTCTGCACCATTCTCCTGCTATTTGATTTCTCAAATGCTTTTCCTTCCATATCTCATGGCATCCTTGTTAACAAACTTATTTCCCAGTTTAAATTTAGCTCTTCAGCATGCACTCTGATTGCTTCGTTCCTTTCTGATCGCTACCAATTTGTTCATACAAACAGTGGCGACTCTCTGGTGGACCGTATATTTAATGGGGTGCCCCAGGGGTCTATTATTGGTCCCCTACTTTTCTCTCTTTACATCAACGACATATCGTCATGCCTGTCATATTCTAAGCACCATCTATATGCTGATGATTTTCAGATTTACCTACAGTGCACACCCAATGACCTCCCTGAATACATCTCTAAAGCCAATAGTGAAATCTCCAATATCTGCCTCTGGGCTGCTCGTAACTTCCTCAGCTTAAACCCATCTAAATCCCAAGCTATTGTTTTTAATAGAAATAACATTGATTTTTCTCTCTTACCCCCTATTAAAATTAACAATAATATTATCTCTTACTCAGCAAATGTTAAGAATTTAGGGGTGAAACTTTCCTGCGATTTTTCCTGGCTGCCTCAAATCAGGGAGATAGGTAAAAAAGTTAATTTTACCCTTTTTTGCCTAAGGAGTTTTGGGAATGGCATCTCACAAGTTGTTCGCCTCCAACTAATAAAAAGCCTCGTACTCCCCCACTTCATTTACTGCTCTCAATTGTTTATCTTTTCGTTATCCTCTGCTGAAAGCTCCCGTCTCAATGTCTTTTTTAATAATTGTATCCGCTATGTCTATAGTCTTCCTCTTAGAACCCACATTTCTAGTTATTCCGATAAAATTTTAGGTTTAAATATTATCTCTTTCATTAAATTATTAGCTTTAAAATTGATTTTCAAAATCCTACATCCGGCTAAATTTCTGGTTCCGACATATTTAAATTTCTTCAATTTATCAAATCAAGGTCGCCTAGCCCAAAGTCATGCTAAGCTGCTTCCATATTTTAACTCCTTCGCAATTGCTGGTGCGCGCACTTGGAATTCGCTGCCACGTGTGGCACGCCTGGCTTCTTCGCTCCCTGCCTTCACCTGTGCTGCCATGGACCATCTTTCTTCCTAACTCCACTCCCTCATCCTCTTCCTTTTCTTTTTTAATCATCCCCTTCCTTCTTATTTTTCTTCTTAGCTCAGTTCCATTTATTTGTTTTATTATTAGTTTTATTATTTTTTTTATTATTATTTTATTTCATTTTTTGAAAAATCTGTAAATATGAATTATAAATTTTAATATTTTTTTTGAATAGCTACTTTTATTTTTATTCTTGAAAAATCTATTGTTTTAAATTTTGCAGTAATGAGCTCTATGCGCTCACGCAAAATTCTGTTCTTTTATTTATGTAATTACGCTTTTGTAAATAAAGATTTATTCTATTCTATTCTATTCTATTGTTAAAGAAAAAATAACGGAAAAATGAAACGAGGAAAACCTATTGAGTAATTTTCATTTTGTCAAAATCATTCATTAGTTATTGTACATGAAAATATAAAGATATGTATTCAAAATAAATTAAATTAAAAATTACCATCGGAGTATGTACGCAGTTATTAAAATTATTATTAAAAATTCCATGTTATGGAATGAGTGCGCTTTCAAAGAAGCTAAGACATGAAAATCGAAAATAAAGCAGGTATGTAGCAGGTTAAAATGAGATAAAGAACCTAGGCCAGTGTTATCAAGGGATATGTAATGACTAATCAGTTCATATTAAACTTCTTTTTTAAAATTGAAAGGCCAGGGGGAAAAAAATGAAAGTGACCAAAAAGTAATTTAGAGAAAAATGAAAAACAAAGTTTGATATTTTCTATTAATCCTTTTGTAATATTGATCTGCATAGTTCCCACGAATTATTTTAACGCAAATTTCGGACGATTCTCATATCCCCCCATCGTTGTTCTACCAGATGTTAGTACTCTTTTGTAGCCCCTAGGTAACGCTAGTACCTATCTCAAAATCAACGAAAAAGTGACTTTTATCTTTTTTCCCCCTCGCCCTTCAATTATTTTCAATTTAATCACTAATTACTGAGGTAATCTAAATGTGACAATTTTACTTCTGGTTTTATCTACTTGAACCTTCGTTGATCGTTGTATGGAAATGAATTTTTTAAAATATTCAATGAATATGATAATTCGCGACCCATTTTCGAGTAGGATCTAATGCGAAAGGGGTCGCGGGTGGTCCGGGAGGGTGCGGTGTATACGAAGGGAAACGATCTATATCGGCCAAGTAGTGGGGATGGTGGAGGGAGGTGATGGTGGGGGATATGGCGGGAGGCGGTAGGGGAGAGCGCTTCTCTTTCCAAAATGAGTAGCGCGCAAACAGAGGAGCAGCCTCGATTCTATTCGTTTGCCACTTTTTAATTTTAATCTCGATAAAATTAAATATGTATCTGTGGTGGATACACACAACACGTGTTATGAAAGCTACAGTTAATAAGATCAAAATTATTATTTTCAAAATATATTTATGGGGCTTAAAACCCCATATGTCTACAGGTTTTTTGGGTTGCTGAGTTTGAATTAGATGTTGTTTTTGACGAAAAAAAAGTTTTCCTGGGGTAGTTTACTTCGTTCCCAAAAGCTTGATGATGTTCGACATCAACTGAAGCACTCACCCAAATTGTATCTCACTAAAATTGCTGTGAGTTAAAAGAATGGTGTTCATTTAGTATAAAATGCTCTAATAATATAAAAATAAGTTTGGCTCAAAACTTCTCATTTGACCTCCTCCATCAATAAACCAAACATTAAATTCATATGTTTTGTAAAATGTCTCCTTTTTCTTCATAAAAAAATTTCTTTTCAAGAATAGAAGAATGTTCAAACAAAATCAAGACGGCAATTCACGCGCGGCGACTCATGAATAGTGTCTGAGAGTCAAGTGCTACCTTAGTGGAAAAAAGTCTTAAAATTGAGAAGGGCTTAGAGTGAGGGAGGGAAGGGAAGGATCTTGTCTTCGTCTATTGAAATATATTAACAGTAACTCTTTTAGTACCTGAACTTGAAACCGCACCACTTATCACTGACATCTCCTATTTGTACCATTAAATTAGTCGTTCAACTATAAATTTTGATGCCATAATAAGCCAATTTTAATAATTTTATGAAATAAGATTCAAAATCATGGCACTTTAACTTCTAAAGATTTGGGGATTTTTCCACGGCGCGGCGTGGCCGTGGGGATTGGAACGAGTGATCCTTGTTCTGATCCTCGCGGATACATAGGTCGCGGATCCGATTCCCGCACTGGGAAAATTATTTGACCAGTCCCTGGGTGTTTGAAGTTCTCCCCTTGAACGGAAAGATTTAGGGGAGGAAAGTCTATGTTGTAAACACGTGTATACGTGAAACAATTAGAGAGAGAAAAAAAAAACTGGTAAAAATTTAAGGGAAATATGCGAATGGTGCATTACGACAGTATTACCGTACCTCTGAATTATTTTTCTGGAGGAGTCATTGAGTCAAATTATTTGAATCAATCATTGGCTAAAAGGGGAAGCAATCTAATATAAAGGAACGTTAATCTTTAAAAACGAATGAAAATCGTTATAAATTGAGTTAACTTTTCAATCTGAAAGGTTTTCCTGGTCAATTGACCGATGTAAAGAGATACGCTAGTTGAGTGTGCTTCAGATGAGGAAATGGTTCGCTTTTGGAAGGGAGTCCATGGGGGGTTTGATTAGTAGATTGGAATATTTCCAAGTCCTGTTGCGAATGGAACGAAGTAAACGTTTCTCAATGAACCTTTAACTCTGCGAATTTATGTCATATGAACATCTTGATGGGTGTTGTGCTCGAGCCTGTCGAACCTTCAACCTTCCCATTCACGATGATTAATGTCGGACGTCACTCTTGGACATGAAGGGCTCATCTAAATGAACTACCAAATCCACTTTTCAGATTGCTTCCGATTTAAAAAAATACTTGAAGCGTCGTGGTGGCCGCACGTGCTAAGGAGTTAATCCCAATTGCGATACGGCGTTTATGAATGGGGACCAGGGTTCGAGGCGGGGGCGCGGGCGGTCCCCAAATTGAAAACCCAATATTCCTAAAATGGACTTTTCCGATGGGAAAACACCACTGACGCGAGGGCGAAAACCCTTGAAATCATCATAATATTACCCTTAAATTTTAGACTTTTAAGTTCTAGTATCGAACCGTTTTCTAACGACTGAATTTGCATGTCGAACATGTGTTTTCGGAAGAATTATTGCCAGAAGGACCAAGAGTGTAGAGTCTAGAGGGGGGCCCAACACTGTTCGATACTCAGGGTGTAAGTTATGCAAGCTAAGTGGTGCACCATGTCGTGCGTTATCTCTGTAAAGTTTTTATTTTAAGCCTTTTAAAATTTTATCACATCGTGAAAAATCTGACATTGAAGTTTCAAAAGAATTTTTAAGTAATGAACTCGGAGAGCAGATAATTTATCTTACATTAAGCTTTCTAATCCAGTCAATCTACGCCTGGGGACGGAAAAATATGAGTTATTTCGTTTCTCTGTATGAATGTGTAAGGATTGGTCCCGTGATCAACAAAAAAAAAGTCCAGGTTTTTTTTTTTTCTTCCGCCTCGTAGCTCAGATACGTTTGGTTCTACAAAACAAAAGTTCAAAATTTAAGGAAATTTAATAGACATTAATTTTGTGAACGACCTAGGGTTTACGCAATATTGGTGAATAACCAAATAATTAGCAACTAAAGCAAAAAAATTTTATTGTCCTTAATTAAAGACGGGAACAAATAAAGCACAATGCCGTTTGAATTTTTTCTCTACGATGAAAAATAGATTTTTAATGATTTTTTGAAATAATGGAAATTTGACGCTTTGATACCACGCTGATAACAGGCAGGTCCTCCCGCGTCATAGCATCCCAAGCTATTGAGACCGCATCATTATTTAAAAATTAAAACCGGGGGAACCTCCTCGTCGGTTACCTATATAAATAAATAATTAAAAAGCATTTATTACACCAAAGGCGTAGAGCCAATGTAAAAACCTCGCGTATTCAGTTGAAAAATAGAAATAATCTAGGAACGCGGTAGCGTTCCGCCCCGCCAAGCAAAATCCGTCCGAAAGTTCAAACGGTACCAAGTGTATGTTTACTGGACGTGACGAGATGCGATTTTCGGGTATCTGGATCTCGGCTTCCTGAGGAACGGTTTACTTGAAATTTTATAGAGACCTTCTCTAATACGATAATAGGAAGCCCTGAAAATTTCAAGTCGATCGGTTCACATGGAGCTGAGATATAGAACTCTGAAAACCCGGTTTTCGGCCTTTACCATGTTTTTCTTCTCCTTCTTCTCCTTATTCAGTTAGCCAGGGCTACAGCCTCTACTTCTGCACCGATCGACTTGAAATTTTACAGGGACCTTCGTTTCAATTTAGCCAGTGCCTTTTGAAAGATTTAACCCGATAGCTGGTCGCAAAAAAAAGTTATGACCAAAAAACTGAAATTTTAGGGCTACTGCGCAACTTTTACTGCGCACTCAAACATCGACCTTGAAAAACGCCAAACCAATAAAAAAATTCACTTTCCTAGGGCACTCGAAAAACACCTAAACCACCAAAACACCAAAAACACCCAAACCACCCAAATTACCAAAACCACCCAAATCACCCAAAAACACCCAAACCACCCAAATCACCAAAAACACCCAAACCACCCAAATTACCAAAAACACCCAAATCACCAAAAACACACCCAAATCACCAAAAACACCCAAACCACCCAAATTACCAAAACACACCCAAATCACCAAAAACACCCAAAACCACCCAAATTACCAAAAAACACCCAAAACCACCCAAATCACCAAAAACACCCAAACCACCCAAATTACCAAAACACCCAAACCACCAAATCACCAAAAACACCAAAAACACCCAAACCACCCAAATCACCAAAAACACCCAAACCACCCAAATCACCAAAAACACCCAAACCACCCAAATCACCAAAACACCCAAACCATCCCAAATCACCAAAAACACCCAAACCACCCAAAAAACACCCAAATCACCCAAATTACCAAAAACACCCAAATCACCAAAAACACCCAAACCACCCAAATCACCAAAAACACCCAAACCACCCAAATCACCAAAAACACCCAAACCACCCAAATCACCAAAAACACCCAAACCACCAAAAACACCTAAAAAACCCAAATCACCAAAAACACCCAAACCACCCAAATCACCAAAAACACCCAAACCATCCAAATCACCAAAAACACCCAAACCAACCAAATTACCAAAAAAACCCCAAATCACCAAAAACACCCAAACCACCAAAAACACCCAAATCACCCAAATTACCAAAAACACCCAAATCACCAAAAACACCCAAACCACCCAAATTACCAAAAACACCCAAATCACCAAAAACACCCAAACCACCCAAATTACCAAAAACACCCAAACCACCCAAATTACCAAAAACACCCAAATTACCAAAAACACCCAAATCACCAAAAACACCCAAACCACCCAAATTACCAAAAACACCCAAATCACCAAAAACACCCAAACCACCCAAATTACCAAAAACACCCAAACCACCCAAATTACCAAAAACACCCAAACCACCCAAATTACCAAAAACACCCAAACCACCCAAATCACCAAAAACACCAAAAACACCCAAACCACCCAAATCACCAAAAACACCCAAACCACCCAAATCACCAAAAACACCCAAACCACCCAAATCACCAAAAACACCCAAACCATCCAAATCACCAAAAACACCCAAACCACCAAAAACACCCAAATCACCCAAATTACCAAAAACACCCAAATCACCAAAAACACCCAAACCACCCAAATCACCAAAAACACCCAAACCACCCAAATCACCAAAAACACCCAAACCACCCAAATCACCAAAAACACCCAAACCACCAAAAACACCTAAAAAACCCAAATCACCAAAAACACCCAAACCACCCAAATCACCAAAAACACCCAAACCATCCAAATCACCAAAAACACCCAAACCAACCAAATTACCAAAAAAACCCCAAATCACCAAAAACACCCAAACCACCAAAAACACCCAAATCACCCAAATTACCAAAAACACCCAAATCACCAAAAACACCCAAACCACCCAAATCACCAAAAACACCCAAACCACCCAAATCACCAAAAACACCCAAACCACCCAAATCACCAAAAACACCCAAATCACCCAAATCACCAAAAACACCCAAACCACCAAAAACACCCAAACCACCCAAACCACCAAAAACACCCAAACCACCCAAACCACCAAAAACACCCAAACCACCAAAAAACACCCAAACCACCCAAATTACCACAAACACCCAAACCACCCAAATTACCAAAAACACCCAAACCACCCAAATTACCAAAAACACCCAAATTACTAAAAACACCCAAATCACCAAAAACACCCAAACCACCCAAATTTAAACAAATATTTAACCCGCTGAAAGATTTAACGCATAGCTGAATTCAAAAAAATCAATTTCAGGTTGCTTGCAGCCACTTAGGCTTTTAGTTTGCCCATTGATATGGTGACGTAATCAATCAACTTGAAAGTTCAAATTGAAATCGAATTAAAATTTGAGATTATTGCCATAATTATAATGGTTCATCACCGCAAAAACATAAAATTAAGCCCAAGTTTTTAATTTCGAAAAAATTATTTTGTCGATGTTAGTTTGTTTTGTTTACTTTGATAACTATTCTTGCTTATGGACGTTCCAAGTCAACTACAATTTCAACTACAAAAAGATGTGATATCCGTACAAAAACCCTCCGTGTAAAAAACACCCCGCCTCGCAAAACTCCTTCTTCTTCAGCCGGAAAAAGATATGATATCAACTTTCCCGCCCGCCGATGTGCGAGAGGTCGGTATGATTTAGAGAAAGAGGAGAGATGAAGCGCCCTTGCTCCCATTTTCAAAGCTCCCCTTGGCGGCATCGCGAAATACTTTTTATCAGGGAAATCAGTTACCTCTGCACATAATGCATCTGTAGTAAGTCTTTCAGATTGATCGATAACATAATTCTTAAATTCAATTATCATGGTTTATGCAGGTTTCCTCCACTATTACTTTTTAAATACGATAACACCTGAATAGTGATTACTGAGCAAGGAGATGCTCCTGAGCATTTGCCATCCGTCTCCTAACTTAAGTTACCCAGAACTAACGTAAAGAAATTGCAC
>JAGWEN010000674.1:0-7500 GCA_018703685.1 Orius laevigatus
TTTCTTTTGGGCCGAAATCGCTATCTCCATTTTTGGAGAAGAAGCTGTAGCGGCTTTCATAGTTGAAAGATGACTATTGCTGAGCTTCATTAATGAACTGTTAATTAATAATAATTAATTTCGATAAAGGATAGTGGATAGGAGCTTTCTAGGACGACAACTACGAATGACAGAATTGAATATCTCGAGTTCGTAGGTGGCCGCACCTACAAAAGCGCTACAGCTAATCCTAAACAATGGAGTGGGCATAGCGATTTCGCGCCCAAAAGAAAATGTCCTGACAAAAAACGCTCTACTTTCATCTCTGAAATAAAAATTGGGCATTCTTATTAAAGAAAGAAGTGTGGCGCTGATGATCGTGATACAGAAGGCGTAGATGTTTTAATGTGTAAATATTTAGAATAACTCCGAACACAAGTGTAAAAAATTAAAAAAAAGTTTAGCCTTAAGTCAATTTGACGGATTTAGGCGAAATAAAACTAAAAAACTGGCCTTTTTAAAAGCTTGTCAAAAGTGGCAACTATTAGTCAAATCAACGTGAAATTTTGCGTAGATACGAATCTGCAATCAAAAATAGGGTTCTCATTTGAAAAATAAATAGGAAGTTAGGTTCCTGTTTGGGGCACGCTGTATATCGAAACGCATTAAATATACCAATCAATTCTTGTTTAAAATTAAGGGCGGTTACATTTAAACTGTGATATACAACGCCTTTTTTACGCTGTCACACAAATTATCCATGTATTTCCGAAACACCGATGTATGTATTCATCGAACAACAGAGGTTCCCAAACTTTTTGACAGTGCGCCCCCCTTTTAAACAAATTAGAACCTTTGCCCCCTCTTAAAGTTTTGAATGTTAACTTGACGTTTTTGAATGAAAATTTGGGTCTTACAATGTGATCAAAACCTCAAAGGTTTTTGACAAAAGAAATTGCACTTAAAACGTTGATTTTGAGATTTTTGACATTGCTCTTATAACCATGATTTGGAGGTTTTTGACAAAAAAATTGTTAATTTAAAAGTTGATTTTGAGGTTTTTTTGAAGAACATTAGGCATTATAAATGTTGATTTGAGGTTTTTGACGAAAATTTGGCTTAATAAATATGTATTGAATATGAGGTTTTTGAACGAAAATTCGGCATCATAAATGTTGATTTTGAGGTTTTTTATTTATTTATTTATTTTTTTTTTTTGACAAAAATTATGTTTTATATATGTTGATTTTGAGATTTTTGACGAAAAAAGGCTCTTAAAACTTTGATTTTAACTTTTCATTACGAAAAATTAGTTTATATTTGAGGTTTTTGGACGAAAATCAGGCTTCATAAATTTTGATTTCAAGGGTTTTTGACCAATATTAGGCTTTTTAAATGTTGATTTCGAGGTTTTTTGACCAAAATTAGGCTTCATACATGTTGACTTCGGGGTTTTTTTTGACCAAAATTAGGCTTTTTAAATGTTGATTTCGAGGTTTTTTAACGAAAATTAGGCTTTATAAATGTTGATTTTGAGGTTTTTTGACGAAAATTAGTCTTCATAAATGTTTATTTCGAGGTTTTTTGACCAAAATTAGGTTTCATAAATGTTGATTTCGAGGTTTTTTGACCAAAATTAGGCTTTTCAAATGTTGATTTCGAGGTTTTTTGACCAAAATTAGGCTTCATAAATGTTGACTTCGGGGTTTTTTGACCAAAATTAGGCTTTTTAAATGTTTATTCCGAGTTTTTTTGACGAAAAATTAGGCTTCATACATGTTGATTTCGATTTTGGCGAAAATTAGGCTTTACACATGTTGAGTTTGAGGTTTTTTAAGAATTTTTGGGGTTATTTTGGGGATATTGCCCGCCTGTCGCCGCCTCTATGTATGCGGGTAGGTTCAGTCCAGTCCAGTCAAGTTTTTGATTTATGATGGTGGGGGGGATTAGTTGATGAAGTTATCGTTGAAGTCAGCTCCAGACAAAAATATCGCGTTTATCCTTTGGAAATTATTTAAACGTTCCTCGCTCTTTCCAACTTTGTTTTTATATTTTCCGAAAGAAAAAAATAATTGGAAAAATTAATGGATCGCGGAAGTTTTCTATATTAATTGGGCGGGACGATCCAACAATTAAGGGAGACAGGTAACTTAAGGTAGCCCGGGAGGAATGGTGTTTTTCTCGGCAACTTTTTCCTTTTCCGACCAATTAAAAGTTTCGGGCAATAAGGACGTCGACTATCCGGCCGCCCATAACCCGGAGGAGGCTTTTTCATTGGACCTTTTCGGTCACAGAGGTCAACTTGTGCGGTTTGGGAAATAGGGAGGGACGAAACTTTTACCTCCGACACGAAGAAACTACTCGAAAACTTTATTCTATATAAGCTTTTCAATAACAAAATGTTTTTTTAAATTAACTTGCGACTTTCACATCCCGCGAAATCCATTTCGTATAGGTGAAGCCATTTTTAGCTTGAATATTGATCCTTTTTGGACACTAGGATCTCTTATAACTGGATACCATTTTTACTACGATAAATAGGGCCCTTTTTGGCAATTATTTTGGTTATTTTGAACACGAAAGCCCCTTATAACTAGATTTGCTCCTTCAGCGACGAAAAGAGACCTTTTTAGTTCGATTTTTGGACACTGGGGGCAGTTTTTAGAATGATTTTTGATCCATTTTAGCCACTGGAAATCTTTTTGGCTAGATACTAGGTTTATTACGTCAAATATGAGACTTTTTAGGATGGATTTCGTTCCTTTACGATAAAAAGGGACATTTTTAAGTTGATTTTTGATCCTTTTTGGGCACTAGGGGTCCTTTTAACTAGATAGCATTCTTCTACGACAAGAAGGGCCCTTTTTAGCATAGATTTTGGCCTCTCTTAGACACGAAGGGCCCTTCTAACTTGATAATTTGCGACAAATAGGGCACTTTTTACCTTCGATTTTGGTTACATTGAACACGAAGGCCCCTTATAACTAGATTTGTTCCTTCAGCGACGAAAAGAGACCTTTTTAGTTCGATTTTTGGACACTGGGGGCAGTTTTTAGCATGATTTTTGATCCATTTTGGGCACTGGAAATCCTTTTGACTAGATACTAGGTTTAGTACGTCAAATATGAGACTTTTTAGCATGGATTTTGTTCCTTTATGAGAAAAAGGGACATTTTCAGGTCGATTTTTGATCCTTTTTGGACACTAGGGGCCCTTTTAATTAGATACTGATCCTTAAAGACCCCTTTTTAGCATGATTTTCGATCCTTTTTGGGCACCAGGGGTCCTTTTAACTAGATAGCATTCCTCTACGACAAAAAGGGCCCTTTTTAGCATAGGTTTTGGCCTTTCTTAGACACTAAGGGCCCTTCTAACTTGATACTTTGCGACAAATAGGGCACTTTTTAACATAGATTTTGGTTATTTTGAACACGAAGGCCCCTTATAACAAGATTCGTTCCTTCAGCGACCTTTTTAGTTCGATTTTTGGACACTGGGGGCAGTTTTTAGCATGATTTTTGATCCATTTTGGGCACTGGAAATCCTTTTGACTAGATACTAGGTTTAGTACGTCAAATATGAGACTTTTTAGCATGGATTTTGTTCCTTTACGAGAAAAAGGGACCTTTTGAGATTGATTTTTGATCCTTTTTGAACACTAGGATCTCTCTACTAATACTCTTTTTAGCATGGGTCTTTTTTGGACACAAGGGGTCCTTCCATAACCAGACAATTGGCAACAAAGAGGGCCCTTTTTGGCATCTATTTTGGTTATTTTGAGCACAAAAGCTCTTTTTAACTAGATTTGTTCCTTTAGCGACGAAAAGAGACCTTCTTTAGTTTGATTTTTGATCCTTTTTGGACACTAGGAGCCCTTTTTTGCTTGATTCTTGATCCTTTTTGGACACTAGGGGTCTTTTTAACAAGATACTATTCTATTACCGGAGATCACGAGTTTGATTCTCGGATTCTCCTAAACGTACCTGAGGTCATCATAGTGGCTATAATATAGTCACCACTTATGATGATCATGGGCCATGATAGCAGGAAAAGCGAAGAAACATTTTGTTGAAATAAAAATCTGTTAAGAGGCTTCAAATGAAGTAAAAATCCGATGAGCTGCTCCCCTTATATTTGCTTTAGAGACTACGTATTCCATTAGGCTTTTTAATTTAAACTGAATAAATTGTTTTTTTTCCTTCAGAGCCTCGTGCCCGGGTCAAAATCCTGAAGAGCGTCCGCCCCTGGGAAAGCCACAAGCTAAACAGTAGCTAATTGCGGAGGGTTGGCTACCTATCGACAAGATGAAGATGGATGGTCCATTAGACGGGAGGCTGAGAAGGGGGGGCAGAGGGCATGTACAAGCCTAATGAGTGAAAGGGCCACCCCCTTCCCTTCCGCAAGCCGACCTCACCGTTTACAGCTTTTCGGTTCGATAGGGGTCCGGGGTGACTCCGCTAGAATGCTCTTCATAGGGCGGGCATCAACGGGTGGGGAGTCAGGGGGGTGGCGCTCTATTTCATCTCCCCCTTTCAGAATCCTCAGTCTGCATCCCGCGGTCCATTCTAAAACACGTTCCGAATTTCACCCTCGTGACTTCATTCTCGGATCTTTTTTTTTCTCTCGACAAAAAATTTGAAAATTTTTTTTTCTTGTGCTTTTTTCCGTGCGTGTGTGCTCTCTGTGAACCAATATTCATATAAGGACTTCTGCATCATTTTCTGCAGTAAGTCATCAATTTCAAATTTTCACTTACAAAAATGCAAAAAATCGGAAAAAAATTTTTGTCCGTAAAATTTGGTTTTTTGCCAAAAAAGGTCGCGAAAGGGTCAAAGGGGTAACCTGTAGATGCGTCGCCTGTTGCTTGAGCAGCACTGCGTCACCGCCCATACGCAACACGGCAGAAAACTTCATCCTTTATTAAACATCTCCAATTCTACCCTGTTTTACTTTTGCAGTCCATTTTAGCTATTCTTTTTGATGAATCCTATACATTGTCATCTTTGACCACCAACATTCATCTGATGTAAAAATTGTCATCCTTGTATCTTATGATACTATTCCAATCTTCATCCTATATCCATTTTTTTGTGTCCTTTATATCATACTCTTCGAAATTCATCCTATAGATCGAACCTATTTTTAATAAAGAAGCGTGAAATTAGAAGGGACCGATTTTTGGGTGTGGGGAGGGGGTGATAATGAAAATTAATGTTTTCACTTTGGCGGGGAGGTCCCAACTTTTTAATGGAGCCCCCCCTTCCCTCTTTCTGTTGTGATGCTTCGGCAATGTTTATTCATTAAATCAAAAAAAATTAACCTCGTATTTCAACGATTTGGGGACCTTCGGCAAAAAAAAAGTCGGGAACTTTATGATCCGGGAAATTAGGAGGACGACAAATCAAAGGAAAAAGTCAGAGTTTTTTTGAAAACTGAAAAAAGATTGACAAAATTTCGTTTAATTTTATTTTTTAAACATTTTCTGTGTTAACATTTTTTTTAGGATTATCTGTTTTCACTGTTTTAACTAAGATTTACCCCAATTTATGGGTTTGTGTTCAGCTTTGGTTTATCAGTTTTCAGTGTTTTAGCTAGGATTGACCCCAATTTATGGGTTCGTATTAAGATTTTTTGTTGATTTATCAGCTTTCACACGGTTTTAACTAGGATTTCTCACAATTTATCTGTTTGTATTAAGATTTTTTGTTTTGGTTTATCAGTTTTCACTCGTTTTTAACTAGGATTTACCCCAATTTATGGGTTTGTATTCAGATTTTTTTTTTGGTTTATCAGTTTTTGGAGTGTTTTAGCTAGGATTGACCCCTATTTATGGGTTCGTATTCAGATTTTTTGTTGATTTATCAGTTTTCACTCGTTTTTAACTAGGATTTACCCCAATTTATGGGATTGTATTCAGATTTTTTTTTTTGGTTTATCAGTTTTTAGAGTGTTTTAGCTAGTATTGACCCCAATTTATGGATTCGTATTCAGATTTTTTGTTGATTTATCAGTTTTCACACGGTTTTAACTAGTATTTCTCACAATTTATCTGTTTGTATTAAGATTTTTTTTTTTGTTTTATCAGTTTTCACACTGTTTTAAATAGGATTTACCCCAATCTATGGGTTTGTATTCAGATTTTGGTTTATTAGTTTTCAGAGTGTTTTAACTAGGATTTACTCCAATTTATGGGTTTTTATTCAGCATCGGTTTGTTTTACATATCAGTTTTCACGCAGTTTTATCCAGGATTTACCCCAGTTTATTTGATGTATTTATTCAGATTTCAGTTTTCACATTGTTTAAACTAGGATTTAATTTAATTTATGGGTTTATATTCCGATTTTTTTGGATGATCATTTTTCACACTTTTCAACTAGGATTTACCCCAATTTATGGGTTTGTATTCAGATTTTTGTTTTTTTAATCAGTTCCTTATCTATTCTAACAAGTGTTTACCCCAATTTTTAGTTTATATTCAGATTTTTTCTTTAGGTTATCAGTTTTTACTCCATTCTAACACATGTTTACCCTAATTTATGGATTTGTATTCAGATTTTGTACCAGTTTTCACATTATTCTTACATCTATTTGCCCCAAAGGATCTCCATTCAGTTTCCCTTCTTATTTTTCGAATGCGATATACTTTTTGAGGTGAAATTTCCACTTTAAAAAAAGAGTTTATCCCCTCCCATCACCTTCCACGTCGTGATCTTTAAACAAACAAGACGAATTTTTACGTAAAAAACCGTAATGGAACCTTAAACGCCCATAATCGTGACCTAACGTGTTAAAATCCGTTTTCCCTCCATAATCATCCTCAAAGAAGAAACAAAAGAAAATTGTAGACGAGAAAACAGGTCGTTAATAACAGGCGGCGACGTGTACGCGACCCCTTGCAAAATATCGCCTGCCACAGACAACGAAATTCACTCACGACCCTCAAAAGAATTTCCAAGGAAATTTAAACTAAAAGTACTAAAACCTAAAATATAATTTTTTTTATTTCTTTCATTTTTTAAAAGAGAAAAAGGTCGGGAAAGTTTAGAGTTGATATATGCGAAGGGCTAACATATTGGTGAATATACAGCCTTCCAACCTTAGATTTATTATTGTCAGGAGCATAAAGGATATATAGCTCGTATCAACCATTGTGGGGACACACGTGGTGGAAAGGTCTTAATTAAAAAATTGAGAATTCCCCTAAAAAGGAGAAAGGGGGGAAAAAAATTCCGCAATGCGGTGCCCTATTATGGAGATTAACGTGAGGCGGACTTATCTTTCCGGACGTACAAATATGTCCGATGTTAATCCTTTGATCCGTGGAAAGCGGGAGTTGTTCGGCGTGCCGGGCTAAAAAACAGGCGAGTCCGGAATGTTTTTCCTTTTACGCTTTGACGCGGAGAGGGGAAAAAAACTTCTGGAAAATCCTTTGTTAATTAATTCATAGGGTTTCATGTTTATTTGCCAATAATCCGATAAAAATTTCAAGTTAAAAAAGGTTTTTTCTTGCTCGGGGAAC
>JAGWEN010000674.1:12500-63609 GCA_018703685.1 Orius laevigatus
ATTAAAATTTTAAGGTAGTGAACCCGTTGTTCGACTATTTGGCCCTTAGGCGATCCCATAATTGAAAGGGTTCTCATAACCGCATATGTTCCATGATTCATCCTATAACCGTCTGCGGTGTTGATTACTTACGTGTGATTTAACATAAAAAGATGAAGCAGATGCGGTCGAAGACAATGAAGTTTTATGCGAACAGTATGTTAGATTTGAGAGGTTTGTTAGGTTGGTCCAAAGTGCTGCATTTGCATGTCTGGATCGACTCCCTTTTGCTCTGATCGATGTTAAATTAACGGTCGGGGATACTCGAACGGGGGAGCCTTTTCGGACCATTTATCCTCCCCTTGTCCGGCCCAGTCGACGTCTCCGAAGGCCCCTCAACCTCCTTCCCCTCGGACGAAATCATTAACCGCCCTACCTTACAATTGGTTAATGGAATCACCTCCCCGATGTTTGTCACTGCCCCCTTGCTTTCCTGCCCGGGACAAACCGACCAGCCGTATCTAATACTCTTCGTAATTGATGAACCCCTGAAGATATTTCTTACTATAATTTCCCCCATAGGTCCACGATCTCCGAATCTCCTTTCCAATAAAGGGGTCCTAGTTTATGTCAGGGCTAATTAAAAGCACGAAGCGGGAAGTTGCAAAGACGTCCCTGCTAATTTCAACCAGGGAGCCGAAAAAGTTTCATTACAAAACATAAAGTACCGACTATTGATCCTCCTTTATGTAGAAAAACGTATTTTTTTAGCAAATTGCCAAAGGAAATTACATTTTCACTGAATATTATTGTGCAGGGGAAAAAAAAAGCGCCGAGAGAAAATATTATTTTTGTCTCTTATTTATTTTTTAAACAATTTTAGACAATGAGAAAATACATTTTTGAAGAAAAAAAATTCGCTAATGTAATTTTTCCTCCGGTTCGAAAAGTTCATTTATTCCTCTTGATCTTTTCTGTCGTTCCTTTCATCTCGACATCGATCTGGATGAATTGGTGATTTCGCCCATTGGAAAAGGTGTCGCTTTTTGAAATGGGAAGGTTTAATTATGCATTGGCGGATTTGTAATTCATACGCCAAAAATGGCTTCGCTAATTCTAAACAGACTACTTTAGGAAATCCCGGCATGCATAATCGACCACGGAAAAATGATTCGTATTCCGTACACGAAAAAGCCGCGTGGGCTAATTACAGCGGTCTTCCAATACCCGAAATTTCCCCTCTGATTATTTCAATTTGCGATTCTATTGAGATAAATCGGGAATTAAGAATGCGCCTTTTGGAAATTAAAAATTGGTGGGAACATGTGCGAGGGGTAAATATTTGCCTTCTGCTGCGCGCAGCTGATCTTTTGGATGATTTAAGTCTGATCGATGATGGGGATCAGGTGCGAGAGTAATTTCCTAGACGCTTTTCTATGGGATCAGGTGCATATTACTCAAATAGGGGGAGGACAAGTATTTACGAGTCCCCTTTATGATGCAATTTGCAGAATGCACCGTCAACTATAACTTTTAGCATCTCTCCTTTTGTGTAGGAAAGCACGAAACATGAGGCATTCAATGGACGCTTTCTATGTTACTTTGGTTCCTGACCACCAGTGATATGCTGAGGTTAACTTTTTGTTGGGAAAATCCATTATGAGTGGCATATTCTCGGTGACTCTTGATTGAGAAGGAGATTCTGCATTATGGGAGATGATGCTCTCAATGTGTTGAACGTAATGTTATAAAGATGTTCTCACCTAGTGGCACAACTTGCATAATCATACGAGCTCCTAAAGCTAAATGGTCGGAATAGGGTCGAGCATAATAACCGCGGGAACAAGAAAGGGCCATTCGGTCCCGAAACTTGAGGAAGAAGGCTCATAAAGCGGGGGCCGTAAAACATTTCCAACGAAAAGTTTATGCAGGGATGGAAAACGTTTTGACGTCTCGGTGGGAAGGGGGGCTCGCCCTTCGGCTAGACTGAGGGCACCATCTGGTCGAGTAATTGGCAAACTTGAGAGTTGCTAAAGGGGAGGTTTCGGAGGGCGGAATGTGTACCTTGGTCCGGGCGAGTGTTTGTCCGACTGAGTACACCGCCTATCCATCCAGCCCCGACCCCTCACCATTCGGAAAGGCCCCATCACTTGAATATTGATGTACACATTAGACCTTAACTCTAATTGAAACACTTGGCACGCATCGGCTCCTCGATCGCAATATCAAATGCGCTCTAATCCTATACCGTTTGCGGTTTACGTCAAACATCCAGGATACAAAATTACCAACTTCAGACACCTTAAGTCAATCCTGAAGATAACATTGTTACAAGAGATTTCACGTGCCTTCACACTAAAAATTTACGTGACTCAAAACATCAACGAGGTGGAAGGGCCTTGTCCATACCTTCCCCATGGTTATCCCTATGGTTTCACCTGATCACCGCCACACCCCAAATTACCCCATACCTAACCCTGATTACCCCACTCCACCCCCCGATTACCCCACTTCACCCCGATTACCCCATACCTAACCCGGATTAATTCTAGGTATGCCATGCCCTGATTACCCCATACCTTACCCTGATTCCCCCCACTCCACCCCCCGATTACCTCACTCCAAACCGATTACTCCATACCTAACCCGGATTAATTTTAGGTATGCCTTGCCCTGATTACCCCATACCTAACCCTGATTACCCCACTCCACACCCCGATTACCCCATACCTAACCCTGATTACCCCACTCCACCCCCGATTACCCCATACCTAACCCTGATTACCCCACTCCACCCCCCGATTACCCCATACCTAACCCGGATTAAGTCTAGGTATGCCTTGCCCTGATTACCCCATACCTAACCCTGATTACCACACTCCACCCCCGATTACCCCATACCTAACCCGGATTACCACACTCCACCCCCCGAGTACCACATACCTAACCCTGATTACCACACTCCACCCCCCGATTACCCCATACCTAACCCGGATTACCTCTATGCCTTCCCCTGATTACCCCATATCTAATACCTAACCCTTATTACCTCTAGGTATGCCTTGTCCTGATTACCTCACACCTAACCCTGATTACCTCTTGGTATGCTTTGCCCTGATTACCCAACTCCATCCGCCGATTACCCCTATTTCCCCTGATTACCGCCACACTTTCCCCTGATTACTCCTATGCCTTGCTCTGATTACCCCATAGCCTTGCCATGATTACCCCACTCCATCCCCCGGTTACCCCTATGGTTTCTCCTGATTACCTTTTAACCTTTCCCCTGATTACCCTTATGCCTTTCCCTGATTACCCCACTCCAACCCCCGATTACCTATTACCTTACACTGATTACCCCATACCTTCCCCCGATTACCCCTATGTTTTGCCATGTTTATCGCCAACTTTCCCCTGATTACCCCTATGCCTTGCCATGATTCCCCTACTCCAATAGTGCCCTCAAATACCCGATATCGTCCCCTAATTACCCCATACCTTCTCATGATTACCCCCATCGTTTACCCTGATTACCCCTAAGTTCCTCTGATTACCCTCTACGCCTTGCCCTGATTACCCCACTCCATCCTCCGAGTACCCCACACTTTCCCCAGATCACCCCTATGCGTTACCCCGATTACCCCACTCCATCCCTGATTACCCTATATCTTCCCCTGATTACCCCCATACCTTCTCATGATTACCCCCATCGTTTCCCCTGATTACCAGTAGACTTTCCCCTGATTACCCCTAAGTTCCTCTTATTTCCCCCTTTGCCTTGCCCTGATTACCCCACTACATCCTCCGAGTACCCCATATCTTCCCCTGATTACCCCTATGGTTTCCCCTGATTACCTTTTAACCTTCCCCAGATTACCCCTTATCTTCCCGTTATTACCCCTATGGTTTCCACGGATTAACTTTTAACATTCCCTTGATTACCCCCACAACTTCCCCAGATCACCCCTATGCGTTACCCCGATTACCCCCATACCTTCTCATAATTACCCTATGGTTTCCCCTGATTACCCCACTCCATACCCCGATTATCCTATATATCCCCCCTGCTTACCCCTATACTTTCTCATGATTACCTCTTTGATTTTTCCTGATTACCGCCAAACCTTCCCCTCATTACCACATACCTGTCCCTTCTAGACCCAAAAACGATACCAACTAACCTATTATGAATGCATGTTTTTATACAACAATTAAATTAGCTAATAGCCGTTCCACTTAACTTTTTATGTATTCTCCCTCAAACCGAGTGTACCCGCCGTGTGCTAATCGGATGACTTCGGGTCCGCGCTTTATTGACTTAAATTCTGATGAATCCCTTGGGCCGGAAACACCTCCCCTCCCCTCCTCCCCATCCCCCCTCGCAGATTTTAATGGCCCTATGATAGATTTGCATTCGAACGCCCGAGCTTTTCACAAACCCTTCGTCCCCACTCATTTCTCGCACCCTCAAAAACAAACACCTCTCAAATTAACATTTAATACCTCGTTTTACCGCATGAGAAAACATTTTTTTCCGTCCTAAAACAATAAAGGGGAATTCCTTTTTTTCCTTTTTTTTAATTTTATACCTTAATTTGCGTTTCCATTGTTATTTGACCTAAAAATAAACAATTATGTAAGAACATGGCGATCAATGGATCCTATTCCCTCTGTGATGACAAAGGAAAAACCACTTTTTCGATATCGAATATTGCTTGAAAACACATTAAACAGTAACGAAGTATCCAGTGTTTAAAGTAGCTTCGAAATCGAGTAGTTCAAACAACTAAATATGACCATGAACAAAGTTTACTCGCTGGCCAGATTGCTTCTCAAATTGATAGTTTAGTTGGTAGGGGAGTCGATGGGTTGGGGGTAAAACATGGCCAATCAATCGGTTTGTTTAGATTTGGAACCAATTGTACTCCAATGTTTAAATTATACACGAGTACCCTGAAGGAAATTGAAATTTTAATTTGTATTTTAAAGCAGAATCAGTTTTTTGGTAACAGTGTTAAGGAATGAAACCTTCCAATTTTGATAGGGTTGGCATTACTGATGATGACGAAATGGAGTTTGGGTTTTGAAAAAGTGTTAAATAATATTAGGAAAAAGGAAGAGAAGCCTTAAATCTGTATACCCAAGAGGATCACCTTCGTCTTTTAAGATATTTATTCCTCGTCGCAGGCCTTAATTCTCAGCGGATCCCCTTTTGCAAAATGAACCTCCTCCGGGGATTAATTATTCGGGCAAAGTCTTCCTTTTTCCCTCCTCCCATCTTCAAAACTGACGACTTGGACAGTTGAAGGATTTCCGGGGACGGAATTATTCGAATGTAAAATGTCGTGACAAAGGTTTTCTGAAGGAAAATGTGCGTGGAGGGGGGGGGGGATCTGAGGGGAATACGAAAGGAGATAAGTTGAAGAGGAATTAGGGCGTAGTGGGATATCCCTGGAGATGACAGTAGGTCCCATGGGCTAGACGCTACAAGCAAACATTCAGATAAGCCTTATTTCATACGAGGTCAAGCTATACCACTTCCCTTTTTTTCCATCCTTAATTAAAATTCTTAAGGGGGATTCTCCCATCAGGATTGTTCGTTTCTCAATCAAGAGATCGCAGCACCATCACCCCCAAAGTTTCCTCGTTTTGGGGCACTAAAAATGGTCGGAGAATTTTTTCGAAAAGCGCGTTTTCATTCTTTCGGAAAACTACGTGCTCTTTAGGGAGCAGTTTTTCCGAAAAAAATTTTCTTTGGGAAAATAGAAAACGCAATTTTCCACCAAAACTTAAATTTTGAAAAAACAGTTAGTCATCTTATAGGTTTTGACGAGCTGATTCCAAATATGCTAATACTAAGAAGATCGGATGAATAGATTCGTCGATTTTACAAAACCTCATTTTCCACTTCTTATATGCTAGGCACACTTTGCTACCACGAATGCCACCTCTATAACCCAGGAATGACCAAATAACATTCTTTTTTCTTCCCCCACCTTAGCATAAAGAAGTTAAGGAACCCAGGTCATCTGAACCTCCCCATCCTAAGACAACCTCAAAGCGAATTTTTATCCAAAAAAAGGAAACCAAATAAAAAACTTCTTCAGTAGGTCCGCAATAAATCTAAAGTTTCACCTTCCTTCTTAAACTACGTATCATTCAGTGAACTTGGTTTAAAACAAAGTTTTTGAAGTCTCTAGAGCACAAGAAGACTTCAAGATTGATTCGAAAATTTTTTTATTTTTAAACGATTTTTTTAAAAGCTAATATCCAATTATAGTCATGCTCATTATGAACGTAATCCTTCGCCTCTTTTCCAACTCAAACATTTAAAAGTTCCTTCTTTATTCAACGTCAGACTCAGACTTTTTATAAACTTTTTCAAGTCATGCTCTCAACTGTATGTTTCTGGCAATAAGACGCTCGGAAAAAATATTTTTTCAGGAAAAATTTAAAAAACTTTTTTTTATTATTATTATAATATAACAATGGAAATAAAGGAATGTTTATTAAAAACAACTCGTTATTAATTAGGTCAAGTGTTATTTCAACAATGCTTTTAAGTTGAGCAATTAAGAATGTTGAATGGGTTTGCGAATCGAGGGGTTGAAGTAGGGAAGGGGGATTTTTGAGAGTTCTACTTTTCTGCTTTTCCTTGTCTAATTTTCGTTCATTTTCAGAAACTAATTAAAAATAATTAATGAAATAAATAAAAATAAAGTTTGCACATTCCCATTTTTGGACGTTTTATTATGCTGAATTTTTTATATTTTTGTATAAAAATCACTTTTCTGAAGCCTTTTTATAAAGGCGTTGCCTTGGAAACGGCTTAAATTTTGACCAGAAATAAAACTTGGGAAAAAAAAATAACGTTCTTTCCGATTGATGAAAAAATAAGAAGCTGTCTTATTTTTAATGGGCTTCTTCTGTTGCTAAGTAATCCCTAAATGTAATCCTTTGCTATAAAAATAATGATTTCTTGTATGAAAAATACTGGAAATTTTGGTGATCGAAGTTTTTATGTGTTTTGTGTGTTGGTTCGTTTTGGTAGGAAAATGCGGTGTTGCCACATTAGACCCAAAAAAATAGTCCAATTTGCGATAAATTGCCCAAAATGGCAACAATGTCAAAAGCCAAACTTTGTGGGTTTGCAGTGTTGCCAGATTAGACCCAGCAAAGTTGTCCAATTTGCGATAAATTGCCCAAAATGGCAACAATGTCAAAAGCCAAACATTGTGGGAAAGCAGTGTTGCCAGATTAGACCCAACAAAGTTGTCCAATTTCCTATCAATTGCCCAAAATGGCAACAATGTCAAAAGCCAAACTTCGTGGGTTTGCAGTGTTGCCAGATTAGACCCAACAAAGTATCCAAATTCGCTATAAAATCCCACAAAATGGCAACACTGTCAAAAGATAACTTTGTGGGGTTGCAGTGTTGCCAGATTAGACCCAACAAAGTGATCCAAATTCGCTATAAAATCCCACAAAATGGCAACAATGTCAAAAGATAACTTTGTGGGGTTGCAGTGTTGCCAGATTAGACCCAACAAAGTATCCAAATTCGCTATAAAACCCACAAAATGGCAACACTGTCAAAAGAATAACTTTGTGGGGTTGCAGTGTTGCCAGATTAGACCCAAAAAAGGATCCAAATTCGCTATAAATCCCACAAAATGGCAACAATGTCAAAGGAGTAACTTTGTGGGGTTGCAGTGTTGCCAGATTAGACCCAACAAAGTATCCAAATTCGCTATAAAACCCACAAAATGGCAACACTGTCAAAAGATTAACTTTGTGGGGTTGCAGTGTTGCCAGATTAGACCCAACAAAGTATCCGAATTCGCTATAAATCCCGTAAAATGGCAACACTGTCAAAAGAATAACTTTGTGGGGTTGCAGTGTTGCCAGATTAGACCCAACAAAGTATCCAAATTCGCTATAAATCCCACAAAATGGCAACACTGTCAAAAGATAACTTTGTGGGGTTGCAGTGTTGCCAGATTAGACCCAACAAAGTATCCAAATTCGCTATAAATCCCATAAAATGGCAACACTGTCAAAAGAGTAACTTTGTGGGGTTGCAGTGTTGCCAGATTAGACCCAACAAAGTATCCAAATTCGCTATAAATCCCACAAAATGGCAACAATGTCAAAAGAATAACTTTGTGGGGTTGCAGTGTTGCCAGATTAGACCCACAAAGTATCCAAATTCGCTATAAAATCCCAAAAATGGCAACAATGTCAAAAGCCAAACTTTGTGGGAAAGCAGTGTTGCCAGATTAGACCCAACAAAGTTGTTCAATTTGCTGTAATTTGCCCAAAATGGCAACAATGCCAAAAGCCAAACTTTGTGGGATTGCTGTGTTGCCAGATTAGACCCAACAAAGTTGTTTAATTTCTTATAAATAGCCCAAAATGGCAACAATGTCAAAAGCCAAATTTTGTGAGGTTGCAGTGTTGCCAGATTAGGCCCAACAAAGTTGTCCAATTTGTGATAAATTGCCCAAAATGGCAACAATGTCAAAAGCCAAACTTTGTGAGGTTGCAGTGTTGCCAGATTAGGCCCAACAAAGTTTTCCAATTTGCGATAAATGGCCCTGAATGGCAACAATGTCAAAAGCCAAACCTTAAACCCGCCACCAGAGAAGTTACTGCTGGTGAGCTCCAGACTTGGAATAGAGCGCGATTAAAAGGGACAGGAAACGTCTCGAAATCATGTAAAAAGTTGACTTTTTGTGGGAAAGGAAACAAGATTAGGACAAAAGGAGCGGCCTTAATGAATACTCAAATGATTAATTTTTTTTCCCTCCTCTTTTTCCACTCTCCCTTTCTCGATTTCTTTGTTGGGAGCATATCAAATGGCTCGTTGAAAACCTCCTTCCTCCCCATTAACGAGAAGGAGGATTCTCATTGATAATGTAGAGGATTCAATGAAGGATTTTCGTCCAGATGGAACAAAAGGAGGGCAGACAAAAGTTCTTTGTATTGTTTAAAATGAGGTTGGGATATAAAAGAGAAGGGTTTTTCGAGCGATTTTCAATAGGGTTAAATTTCATCGTAAAAATTACACGATATGCCTCCTCAAGTAGGAAAGAGAAGAGAAAAAAGGGGGGCAAAGGCTAGTTTTTCCCCTGATGGAAAAACTTGGCGGAATACAAATGTTTAAAAAGTTTTTATTGATTTGTAACCAATTCTCGAACTTGTGCAATCACCAAGAGATTCTCAAACCTCCACCTCTTTCTCCTTTTTTTTGTCCCCTTTACCTTCCTCTTAACTTAATAACAGACGGCAAAACAAATAGTGGAAATACTTCACTTTTTTGAGCCAATTTATAAGTTTTTCCTAAATTTCGAGGGGGACATTGTTTTTTTAAGATATGTATTTACCAACTAAAAATAAACAAAAGCATTGCTTTGTTTGTCCAGAAACTGAAAATAAGGAAACAAAATGACGATTTTATTTATTTTATTTTTTTTTCTCAAACAATTAAAATGGTCAACAGTCAACAGGAACGGTTTTTCTGGTCTAATACACTGAAAACTGACCAATAGCTACAGTTTTGTTTGACTAGGTATTATTGAAAACAAGTCAAAAATGATGTTAAAAATGGGCAAAAGGAACAGTTTTTCTGGTCAAATAAACTAAAAACTTTCCTAAAACCACTGTTTTATTTGATTAATATTGAAAACGAGGCAAAAACGACGACTTTTTGGTCCTAAAAACATTGAAAATGGGCAAAAGGAACAGTTTTTCTGGGCAAATACACTAAAAACTTGCCTAAAACCACTTTTTTTTTTTACTAATCTTGAAAACGAGGCAAAAACGACGACTTTTGGGTCCTAAAAACATTGCAAATGGGCAAAAGGAACAGTTTTTCTGGTCAAATACACTAAAAAACATGCCCTAAAACCACTGTTTTATTTGACTAATCTTGAAAACGAGGCAAAACGATGACTTTTGGGTCCTAAAAACATTGAAAATTGGCAAAAGGAACAGTTTTCTGGTCAAATACACTAAAAACTTGCCTAAAACCATTTTTTTTTTTTTTTTTTTTACTAATCTTGAAAACGAGGCAAAAACGACGACTTTTGGGTCCTAAAAACATTGCAAATGGGCAAAAGGAACAGTTTTTCTGGTCAAATACACTAAAAAACATGCCCTAAAACCACTGTTTTATTTGACTAATCTTGAAAACGAGGCAAAAACGACGACTTTTGGGTCCTAAAAACATTGAAAATTGGCAAAAGGAACAGTTTTTCTGGTCAAATACACTAAAAACTTGCCTAAAACCATTTTTTTTTTTTTTTTTTACTATAATTAAAAATAAGGCAAAAACGACTATTTTTGGGCCGTATAACAATTAAAAATGGGCAAAAGGAACAGTTTTTCCGGTCAAATACACTAAAAACTTGCCTAAAACCACTTTTACTAATCTTGAAAACGAGGCAAAAACGACGACTTTTGGGTCCTAAAAACATTGAAAATTGGCAAAAGGAACCGTTTTCTGGTCAAATACACTAAAAACTTGCCTAAAACCCTTTTACTATAATTAAAAATAAGGCAAAAACGACTATTTTTGGGCCGTATAACAATTAAAAATGGGCAAAAGGAACAGTTTTTCTGGTCAAATACACTAAAAACTTTCCTAAAACCACCTTTTTTTTTTTTTATTATTAATTTATTTATTTATTTTTTTATATTTATTTATTTTTTATTGACTAATCTTGAAAACGAGGCAAAAACGATGACTTTTGGGTCCTTAAAACATTGAAAATGGGCAAAGGAACAGTTTTTCTGGTCAAATACACTAAAAACTCTCCTAAAACCACTTTTTTTTTTTTTTATTTTACTAATGTTGAAAACGATTAAAAAACGACGACTTTTGGGTCCTAAAAACATTGAAAATGGGCAAAAGGAATTGATTTTCTGGTCAAATACACTAAAAACTTGCCTAAAACCAATGTTTTATTGGAATAATATTGAAACCGAGGCAAAAACGATGACTTTTGGGTCCTAAAAACATTGAAAATGGGCAAAAGGAATTGATTTTCTGGTCAAATACACTAAAAACTTGCCTAAAACCAATGTTTTATTGGAATAATATTGAAACCGAGGCAAAAACGATGACTTTTGGGTCCTAAAAACATTGAAAATGGGCAAAAGAAACAGTTTTTCTGGTCAATTACACAAAAAACTGACCTAAAACCATTTTTTTTTTTGTTTTACTAATATTGAAAACAAGGCAAAAACATTCAAAACGGGCAAAGATACTGATTTTCCTGTCAAAATATTTGCTAGAATTTTTTTGACCAATTAAAACCAAGTATAATATAGGGACCTTTAGCCATTCAAATGTGTATCTTTGTTTAATAAAAGTTCAAAATTTGAATTTTCAACAGGTTTTAACATGAAGCATCGGTGGTTCAGTGGTAGAATGCTCGCCTGCCACGCGGGCGGCCCGGGTTCGATTCCCGGCCGATGCAATTTTTTTTTAATTATTACTTTTAATTATGAACTCCAGGAAACTGTAGACATGTATTTTTTTGATTAGAGAAGATTTAAGGTTTTTCGAATAAAAAGAAAGCAAAAAAGAGGATGATTTAATGCAGGAAGGTAAGAGATCTGAATATAAAACATGATTGTATCCGAAAGGGAAACAAAATGGTCCTAACCTTGTTTTTTATCACCCCTTTTCAATCGCTCCTAATATAATACAGGATAATTTATTGGTATTTTTATTTCGATTGCGAAAAAGAAATAAAAGATGAAAATTACGCTCAACGAACCAGTAAAAGGATGTCGGTTTTGACTAAAAAGGAGGAAAACCTGAGATTTCCCAGATTGCACTTGGGCAGTCTCTTTGAGATGACCCCATCAATCACTTTTTAGCGGATTTCCGTAGGAAAGAGGCTATTGAGGTGGTCTTCACTGAGGCTCCCAGGCCAGTTAAGGAAAAAGTTAAAAACTTATTTTCTACCTAGCAGGGAAAGCACCGAATTCGCAGGAAAGACGACCGATTGTCCTTCCCTAGCGCCCTTTTCTCTTTACAAGGATTCCCGGAGGTTACAAGAGCCTAATGGGCTCCTCCAGCTTAATTGCCAAGAGATCGTTGTTAATTAAACGTCTCTTGTTGCCAACTTCGTCCTCACAATAAGTTTAGTTTCTAACATATCTGCGAAATAATCCAATTATGTATAACAACAAAAAAAGACGCTTGTTTAACGATAACTTTACTAGAAACAGGAGCAGTGTTGCCAGATTAGACCCAACGAAGTAGAGTTTCTCCCTCCCTGCTTGGTCTAATCTGGCAACACTGCAATCCAACAAAGTTTGGCTTTTGACATTGTTGCCATTTTGGGCTATTTATCGCAAATTTGACAACTTTATTGGGTCTAATCTGGCAACAATGCATTCCCAAAAGTTTGGCTTTTGACATTGTTGCCATTTTGGGCAATTTATAGCAAATTGGACGACTGTGCTGGGTCAAATATGGCAACACTGTACTCCCACAAAGTTTGGCTTTTGACATTGTTGCCATTTTGGGCAATTTATCGCAAATTTGACAACTTCGTTGGGTCTAATCTGGCAACAATGCATTCCCAAAAAGTTTGGATTTTGACATTGTTGCCATTTTGGGCTATTTATGGCAAGTTGGATCACTTTTTGGGTCTAATATGGCAACACTGCAATCCCACAAAGTTTGGCTTTTGACATTGTTGCCATTTTGGACAATTTATCGCAAATTGGACTACTTTGTTGGGTCTAATCTGGCAACACTGCAATCCTACAAAGTTAGGCTTTTGACATTGTTGCCATTTTGGACAATTTATCGCAAATTTGACAACTTTGTTGGGCCTAATCTGGCAACAATGCATTCCCAAAAGTTTGGCTTTTGACATTGTTGCCATTTTTGGCAATTTATCGCAAATTTGACAACTTCGTTGGGTCTAATCTGGTAACAATGCATTCCCAAAAAGTTTGGCTTTTGACATTGTTGCCATTTTGGGCAATTTATAGCAAATTGGACGACTGTGCTGGGTCAAATATGGCAACACTGTACTCCCACAAAGTTTGGCTTTTGACATTGTTGCCATTTTGGGCAATTTATCGCAAATTTGACAACTTCGTTGGGTCTAATCTGGCAACAATGCATTCCCAAAAAGTTTGGATTTTGACATTGTTGCCATTTTGGGCTATTTATGGCAAGTTGGATCACTTTTTGGGTCTAATATGGCAACACTGCAATCCCACAAAGTTTGGCTTTTGACATTGTTGCCATTTTGGGGAATTTATCCCACATTGGACTACTTTGTTGGGTCTTATTTGGCAACACTGCTATCCCACAAAGTTTGGCTTTTGACATTGTTGCCATTATGGGCAATTTATCGCAAATTGGACTACTTTGTTGGGTCATATTTGGCAGCACTTCTATCCCACAAAGTTTGGCTTTTGACATTGTTGCCATTTTGGGCAATTTATCGCAAATTGGACTACTTTGTTGGGTCTTATTTGGCAACACTGCTATCCCACAAAGTTTGGCTTTTGACATTGTTGCCATTTTGGGCAATTTATCGCAAATTGGACTACTTTGTTGGGTCTAATCTGGCAACACTGCAATCCCACAAAGTTTGGCTTTTGACATTGTTGCCATTTTGGGCAATTGATCGCAAATTGGACAACTTTGTTGGGTCTAATCTGGCAACACTGCAATCCCACAAAGTTTGGCTTTTGACATTGTTGCCATTTTGGGCAAATTACAGCAAATTGGACTACTTCGTTGGGTCTAATCTGGCAACACTGCAATCCCACAAAGTTTGGCTTTTGACATTGTTGCCATTTTGGGCAATTTATCGCAAATTGGACTCCTTTGTTGGGTCATATTTGGCAGCACTTCTATCCCACAAAGTTTGGCTTTTGACATTGTTGCCATTTTGGGCAATTTATCGCAAATTGGACTACTTTGTTGGGTCTTATTTGGCAACACTGCTATCCCACAAAGTTTGGCTTTTGACATTGTTGCCATTTTGGGCAATTTATCGCAAATTGGACTACTTTGTTGGGTCTTATTTGGCAACACTGCTATCCCACAAAGTTTGGCTTTTGACATTGTTGCGATTTTGGGCAATTGATCGCAAATTGGACAACTTTGTTGGGTCTAATCTGGCAACACTGCAATCCCACAAAGTTTGGCTTTTGACTTTGTTGCCATTATGGGCAATTTATCGCAAATTGGACTACTTTGTTGGGTCATATTTGGCAGCACTTCTATCCCACAAAGTTTGGCTTTTGACATTGTTGCCATTTTGGGCAATTTATCGCAAATTGGACTACTTTGTTGGGTCTTATTTGGCAACACTGCTATCCCACAAAGTTTGGCTTTTGACATTGTTGCCATTTTGGGCAATTTATCGCAAATTGGACTACTTTGTTGGGTCTTATTTGGCAACAATGCTATCCCACAAAGTTTGGCTTTTGACATTGTTACGATTTTGGGCAATTGATCGCAAATTGGACAACTTTGTTGGGTCTAATCTGGCAACACTGCAATCCCACAAAGTTTGGCTTTTGACATTGTTGCCATTTTGGGCAAATTACAGCAAATTGGACTACTTCGTTGGGTCTAATCTGGCAACACTGCAATCCCACAAAGTTTGGCTTTTGACATTGTTGCCATTTTGGGCAATTTATCGCAAATTGGACTTCTTCGTTGGGTCCAATCACAGGTTCAAACATCAACTTCCACTTTTCGATTGACCTTTCTTCACTCAATATTTTATGATTCTATCCCAGCATGCGCCATATTTTCAGTTTTTTTATTGAAGATTTGCCCAGAAATAGGACCGAGAGGAGGAAAAAAAGTGTACCACCCTAATGGAAAAATCTCGATGAATACGCAACGAAACTTGCGACTTTTCCCCGTAGTCAATCATACCCCATATAGAAAATTCTCCCTCCCAATTTATTCTCTTTATATTATTACTAATTTGTAATTTTCTGTTTCAGGGTAAGGGAATCCTTTTGTTTCGTTCACGTGAGTTCAATTAGCGTTCACCATGAGGTTTAATAGGGTTGGTAATTTCTGGAAATACAAAGGTACGTTGGGCCCCTTAATAGAATTATTAATTGTTAAACCTTCATAACACACCCGACCTACCCTTTTGTACCCCTTAAATCCACCCAGAGACTACAAGCCCCAAATGTATTCCTTTTGCTTAAAAATTAAAAGAGAACCTTCCACCAAGATTCTCTGAGGGATTTATCCCCCTCATTTTTATAAAAGAATTTCGTTCTCTTTTACATATCTCTTTATAAGCTTTACTTTGTTTAAACCTTATATTTTGTTTATAAAAGCTAATTTCGCTTCAGAAAAAGACTTTGTACCTGGCAATTCTTCTTTTTTTTCATTATTTTTAAGCCTCGGAATTTTATTAGTACAAAGTAAGGAAAGGCTTTTTTCATGAAAATTAATTTATTATTCTTTTAAGGCGCTGTTTAAAAATAAATTTCAAAAATGTTCAGCATTTATGTTGCTGAAAATATTCCTCTAGTATGTGACTGTGACTTGTGAGAAATGGAGGCAACCTGTTGTAATGTGAGATATAGCTTTTTGAAGAGATTTTAAACATATTTGACCGAATAATTGACATTCTTTATGTTGAAATGTGGAAGATGAAATGTAGAATGAATGAAGATGGTCTAGGTCGGCGGTGGAGGTGGATGATAAGGAACATTAGGCGTTGATTAAGAATTTGGGGGAAAGATAGATGGATTTGGAGGAGAGATGGGTGAATTTGAGTGGAGAGATGGAGAAATTTGTGGGAGAGATAGAGGAATTGGTTGAGAGATGGAGGAATTGTGGGGGGAGGGGTATGGAAAAATTTGGGGGAAAGATGGATGTATTTGAGGGGAGAGATGGATGAATTTAGGGGAAAGGTTGAGTAATTTGGGTGGAACGGTTGAGGAATTTTGGGGGAGAGATTTAGGAATTTGGGGGGGATTGAGGAATTGTGGGGGGGGGGAAAAAGGAATTCAAGGAAGATATGGAGGAATTTGCGGGAGATGTACGACTTTGGGGGGATATCGATGAGTTTGGGGGGAGATATGGATGAGTTTGGGGATATGGATGAGTTTGGGGGGAGACATGGATGATTTTGGGGGAGATATGGATGAGTTGGGGGGATATGGATGGGTTTGTATGGATGAGTTTGGGGGGAGATGTGGATAAGTTGGGGGGGGGATATGGATGGTTTTGTATGGATGAGTTTGGGGGGAGATATGGATGGGTTTGGGGGGAGATATGGATGAGTTTGGGGGGGAGATATAGATGAGTTTGGGGGGAGATATGGATGAATTTGGGGGGAGATATGGATGAGTTTGGGGGAGAGATATGGATGCGTTTGGGGGAGAGATATGGATGAGTTTGGGGGAGAGATATGGATGAGTTTGGGGGAGAGATATGGATGCGTTTGGGGGAGAGATATGGATGAGTTTGGGGGAGAGATATGGATGAGTTTGGGGGAGAGATATGGATGAGTTTGGGGGAGAGATATGGATGAGTTTTGGGGAGAGATATGGCTGTGTTTGGTGGGGGGAGATATGGATGGGTTTGTATGGATGGGTTTGGGGGAGAGATATGGATGGGTTTGTATGGATAGGTTTTGGGGAGAGATATGGATGGGTTCGGGGGAGATATGGATGAGTGTGGGGAGAGAAATGGATGATTTTTGGGGAGAGATATGGCTGTGTTTGGTGGGGGGAGATATGGATGGGTTTGTATGGATGGGTTTGGGGGAGAGATATGGATGGGTTTGTATGGATAGGTTTTGGGGAGAGATATGGATGGGTTCGGGGGAGATATGGATGAGTGTGGGGAGAGAAATGGATGATTTTTGGGGAGAGATATGGATGATTTTGGGGGGAGATATGGATGATTTTGGGGGGAGATATGGATGAGTTTGGGGGAGATATATGAATGAGTTTGGGGGAGAGATATGGATGGGTTTGGGGGAGATATGGATGAGTTTTGGGGGGTATATGTAAAAGTTTGGGGGAGATATGTAAAAGTTTGGGGAAAATATGGATGATTTTGGGGGAGAGATATGGATTAGTTTGGGGGAGAGATATGGATGAGTTTGGGGGAGAGAGATGGATGAGTTTGGGGGAGAGATATGGATGAGTTTGGGGGAGAGAGATGGATGAGTTTGGGGGAGAGATATGGATGAGTTTGGGGGAGAGATATGGATGAGTTTGGGGGAGAGATATGGATGAGTTTGGGGGAGAGATATGGATGAGTTTGGGGAGAGATATGGATGAGTTTGGGGGAGAGATATGGATGAGTTTGGGGAGAGATATGGATGAGTTTGGGGGAGAGATATGGATGAGTTTGGGGGAGAGATATTTATGAGTTTGGGGGAGAGATATTTATGAGTTTGGGGGAGAGATATGTATGAGTTTGGGGAGAGATATGGATGAGTTTGGGGAGAGATATGGATGAGTTTGGGGGAGAGATATGGATGAGTTTGGGGGAGAGATATGGATGAGTTTGGGGGAGAGATATGGATGAGTTTGGGGGAGAGATATGGATGAGTTTGGTGGGGGGAGATATGGATGGGTTTGTATGGATGGGTTTGGGGGAGAGATATGGATGGGTTTGTATGGATAGGTTTTGGGGAGAGATATGGATGGGTTCGGGGGAGATATGGATGAGTGTGGGGAGAGAAATGGATGATTTTTGGGGAGAGATATGGATGATTTTGGGGGGAGATATGGATGAGTTTGGGGGAGATATATGAATGAGTTTGGGGGAGAGATATGGATGGGTTTGGGGGAGATATGGATGAGTTTGGGGGGTATATGTAAAAGTTTGGGGGAGATATGTAAAAGTTTGGGGAAAATATGGATGATTTTGGGGGAGAGATATGGATTAGTTTGGGGGAGAGATATGGATGAGTTTGGGGGGAGAGAGATGGATGAGTTTGGGAGAGAGATGGATGAGTTTGGGGGAGAGATATGGATGAGTTTGGGGGAGAGATATGGATGAGTTTGGGGGAGAGATATTTATGAGTTTGGGGGAGAGATATGGATGGGTTTGGGGGAGAGTATGGATGTGTTTGGGGGAGAGTTATGGATGGGGGAGAGTTATGGATTGGGGGAGATGGGTTAGTTTGGGAAGAGGTGGATGAGTTTGGGGTTGAGAATGAGGAATTCGATGAAGGTATGGAGGAATTAAAGGGAAGAATTAAGGGCAAAGATGGAATAATTTGGAGTAGAGGACGAATGGAGGATGTTTGGATACAGTCGTAATCTAAATTTATTTTATTTTTTCTCGGGTCGCTGATTACGAATGCGTGGTTTGCTGACAACAATTTTAACACCAACAATGTCAAAATATCGAAACTTATAGCAGTTTTATGCAAAACTATGCCTTTCTGCGACTTGACCACTTAATACAAAATGAAAGCTCATAAAATTAGCTAAAAATCCATCATTCATTTGTCACATTTGGACCAGCCGTTTGGCAGATATCGATGGTCAAAATGTTTTGCATAATATTCCATTTAGAAATTAATGAAAAACGAATATTTGGGATGTAAAAGGATAAAAAAGTAAGCTTCGTTTAATGCTGGGTAGTTTTAACGTCGGCGGGTCTTGTACTATGCAAATGTCGAACATGTCGGGAGCCGCTCAATAAAGTATTTGTCAGCTGCTACCCTGTAAACAGGCATTACGCCCTTGTCCGATCGGTCCTTTCAAAATGATTTCCGAACATTAAAAACGACGCAAACGACACATAAATGACACGATTTCTCCATAGAGGAGGGTCCCGGAAAAAAAATCCTTTTTTGAGCCCCTTCTTTGATAAAAAGGGGAGATTTTTAATATTCGGGGAAGCCGAAATCTCCGTAAATCTGCGGCCACTTTATTGACGTGTAGCTAAAGGGGAGTGGTGGGTTCGAGTTGAAAGTGATAATTGTTCGAAAGCAATCAATTTCCTGACATGAAAAGCGTAGGGGAGAGTATAAATGAGGAGTGGGAAGGGGGGGGAAAATGTTTGAAAAATGGATAGAACGGCTCCTGGGAGCCACTTCGTAATAATGCCAAGTCTCCCCTTTAGACGAAGAAAGGTTTCCCCGACTTTTCCCTTTTTCTTCGTCCTCCCTCACGATGCAACCTATTCAAAACAAAGGTTGAGCGTAAAATCAACACCCCCCCTTAAGATTAATGATACCACCTCAAAAAGGTCCTCCGATATTCAATACGGACTGCATACAAGCAATATCGAAAAATGTCATACGCACGTTCAAATAAACCAGGACTCTCAAAATTGCTAACATTATGGGACCCAAAATGGAGCCTTGAGGTATCCCTTTAGTTTGTAGACTACCCTACTTAATAGACTACTCTATTTCCTTAGACTATTCCGACCAATTCCCTCATATCTGATCCTCCTCTACTCTCTACAACGCCCCACCAATCTCCCCGCTAAATCGTCATCCTGTGATTTTAGCACGAACAGACTATTTTTTGAAATAAAAATTCTTTCAAGTTTGAGAAAAAAGGGGGATGGTGAACAATGAGGTGTGGGCTTTGCACGAGTGCCCTTTGTCTCCGTACAAGGGGGCTTAAGTTCCGATAGTTTAAACGCGGTTTATATTCACTCGAGTGTTAAAGAACCTTAAATCCACTTGAGGCGTATCTTTTATGTGCTAGAAGTTAAAGAAAAAAATCAACGATTTTTTAAAAGAGCTTCAAAAGAACGTTCAGCGATCGATCTTTTCCTGTAGCAATGTCAAGGAAGGGATAAAAAATCTTGGCACAATAAGAATTTTAAAATCACTGATTTAACATAACCTATGATTATTATTAGCCTTCGAACTGCAGGTGGGGGTACCTCAAGGCACCATTTTTGGTCCCATAATGTTTGCAATTTTTGTGTAACTCATTTTATTGTTTTGCTTCTTTTAGCACAATATGTTCAAAAAAAGGCCCAAACTGTTAAAAAAAAACCACCCAAATCCTCCAAACTGTTCACTAACTGCCTGAACCGTAAAATCCACCGAAATCACCCAAAACTGCCCAAACTGTAAAAAACCACCTAAACTGCCCAAACCAATCGAAACTGCCTAAAACACCCTGGCCTCCCTAATTACCCAAACCTCCTAAACTGTCCAGATCGTCCAAATTGCCCAATAGAGTAGAAAGTTTGGGTGATTCATCGCACATTGGGCTACCTTTATAATTCCCAATCTGTCAACGCTGTTATCTGACAAAGATGTTCTCTTGACAGTGTTGCCACACTTGCCAGTTTGGGCGATTTGTCGCAAATTGGACTACTTTTATAAAGCCCAATCTGGCAACCCTGTTATCCGACAAAGTTTCGCTCTTTAAAGTGTTGCTAGTTTGGGCGATATATAGCAAATAGGGCTACTTTTATGAGGTCCAATCTGGCAACCCTGTTATCTGACAAAGTTTCGCTCTTCAAAGTGTTGCCAGTTAGGGCGATTTATAGCAAATTGGGCTACTTTTATGAGGTCCGATTTGGCAACCTTGTTATCTGACAAAGTTGGGCTCTTTAAAGTGTTGCCAGTTTGGACGATTTATCGCAAATTGGGCTACTTTTATAGGGCCCAATCTAGCAACACTTAACTGAAAAAGTTGGGCTCTTGACAGTGTTACCAATTTGGGCGATTTATTGCCAATTGGGCTACTTTTATAAGGTCCAATCTGGCTACCCTGTTATCTGACAAAGTTTCGCTCTTTAAAGTGCTGCCAGTTTTTGCGATTTATCGCATATTTGGCTACTTTTATAGGGCCCAATCTGGCAACCCTGTTAACAGAAAAAGTTGGGCTCTTGGCAGTGTTGCCAGTTTGGGCAATTTATTCCCCATTGGGCTACTTTTATGAGGTCCAATCTGGCAACCCTGTTATCTGACAAAGTTTCGCTCTTTAAAGTGCTGCCAGTTTGGGCGATTTATCGCATATTGGGCTACTTGTATAAAGCCCAATCTGGCAACCCTGTTATTTGACAAAGTTTCACTCTTTACAGTGCTGCCAGTTTGGGCGACTTATTCCCAATCGGGCTACTTTTATTAGGCCCAATCTGGCAACCCTGTTATCTGACAAAGTTTCGCTCTTTAAAGTGCTGCCAGTTTGGGCGATTTATCGCAAATTGGACTACTTTTATAAGGCCCAATTTGGCAACCCTGTTATCTGACAAAGTTGGGCTCTTGACAGTGTTGTCAATTTGGGCGATTTATTGCCGATTGGGCTACTTTTATAAGGCCCAATCTGGCAGCCCTTATCTGACAAAGTTGGGCTCTTGACAGTGATGCCAGTTTGGGCGATTTATTCCCAATTAGGCTACTTTTATTAGGCCCAATCTGGCAACCCTGTTATCCGACAAAGTTTCGCTCTTTAAAGTGTTGCTAGTTTGGGCGATATATAGAGCAAATTGGGCTACTTTTATGAGGTCCAATCTGGCAACCCTGTTATCTGACAAAGTTTCGCTCTTCAAAGTGTTGCCAGTTAGGGCGATTTATAGCAAATTGGGCTACTTTTATGAGGTCCGATTTGGCAACCTTGTTATCTGACAAAGTCGGGCTCTTCAAAGTGTGGCCAGTTTGGGAGATTTATCGCAAATTGGGCTACCTTTTAAGGCCCAATTTGGCAACCCTGCTGCCCAAACCTTCCAAACTGTCTGAACCACCCAAAAACGCCCACATCTCCGAAACTGCCCAAACACTTGTTCAAACCAACCCAACTGCCCAAACTAGCCAAACTACCAATTACATCTAAATCCATCAAAACCACAGAAACCAATCAAGCCACCCAATCTAGATTTTACCCTCTTCTGAGTAACAAAATCCAGACCACCTCAAACTCTATTCAATTCACTTGACTGACTAGTCACTCTTGAATTCGGATGCACCTGAGACTTGTTAACTTTTTTTTCCCCCAACCGCATTCCCAGGAAAAAGACGAGTAGATCTTAAAAGAAAACAACGACGAAAAGCTTCATCACGTTTTATTGTTTCCTGCCCTTTCGTTTTTCGATGACGCCGCGATTTCAAGTTCCCAGAACTCCCAGACCTGACACAACAAAAACATCAATCAAAAGCCACAATTTGTCCTTATATAATGTGAAATATTAATTTTTCCCTGAAACAATATTATTTTTAAAGTATAGACATGGTAAACGCGTTGACTCTGCAACTTTGGATATCCCAAACATAATATGCAAAATTGTCATAAAAATGTCTTACGTCATAAATAGGTCACGTTTTGTTTCTTTTTGCTGTAAATGAGAAACGATGGTTGATATAAAGGCTTCCCCTTAAAATCGTTGAATGGGGCTGAAAAGAAGGGAAACAAACTACCCTAAGGGGCTTTTTCACGGCAATTTACACGTTGATAAGAGGTTCGGACCTTTGTAGATAAGGAGGGGTATTTGGCCAAAGTGCCGCCTCCGATATTCCTGCTAAAGGACATCCTTGAACTGATTTTTCTTTTAAAACGACGCTTTTAGGAAAAAAAGGGCTTTTGACGGACTCATTACACTTTGGTAGTGAATAGGATAAAAAAATGTGGAGGATAAGCCTAGTTTTACAAAATTTTAGGGCTCTATAGACCTCTCCACAACCAAATGCTTCCCCACCTCCCCTAACCTCCTCCAACACTCCTAAAGCATATGGTAATCACCATGTTCTTTGTTTTAAGTTCATAGGATTTAAAAAATGGTTATTAAAAACTAATAAAAGACGTTTAATTGATCTTAAATGAAATTTCGAAGCAATTAATCATAAACCTGGGAAATATTGCCAAGACGATACTTTGTCATGATACGTCCCCTTCTACCTTTCCTCCTTTAATAAAGATGGAATTTTTAATAAAGACGGTGAATAAAAATTATTCGCGTATGACTTTTCTTATTTCGTTTTTTACGCTTTTCATCGTTTTCATTGTTGTTACGGGTTGAGAAATCGGAATCCTTTTGTGCGGATTACGTAAGCAGTTCGCCTCCGAATGTACGAATTTCCAGCGTACACGTGTACGGAAGATAAGGGACGCCCCTTTGTGAACGATAATCCCTTTCACGTGTAGGCTACGTCTTTACATGATGTTCGCATATCAAGGTCGGAGTGGGGGTGACTCCGCATCTCGAAGATTTCCTTCGGTATGCTTTGGGAATAAGTAAAATTGACTTGTTTTGGAAAGAAAAAGCTATGGATTATCGTGCGATTCATAATGGGTGCTATCGCTGCATAGTATGATGGGTAATTCTGCAATGCATGATGGTACCTACTCCTGATGGTGTGGCCAAAACCACCCAATTCACCAAAACCACCCAAATCACCCAAACTACCCAAATCAACAAAACCATCCAAACCTCTTAAATCACCCAAATCACCAAAACCACCCAAATCACCCAAACCAACCAAATCACCCAAACTACCCAAAACAACAAAACCATCCAAACCTATTAAATCACCCATAGGTACCACCAAAACCACCCAAATCACCCAAACTACCCAAATCATCAAAACCATCCAAACCTCTTAAATCACCCATAGGTACCACCAAAACCACCCAAATCACCCAAACTACCCAAATCATCAAAACCATCCAAACCTCTTAAATCCCCCATACGTACCACCAAAACCACCCAAATCAACCAAACTACCCAAATCAACAAAATCATCCAAACCTCTTAAATCACCCATAGGTACCACCAAAACCACTCAAATCAACCAAACTACCCAAATCAACAAAACCTTCCAAACCTCTTAAATCACCCATAGGTACCACCAAAACCACCCAAATCAACCAAACTAAGCAAATCAACAAAACCATCCAAACCTCTTAAATCACCCATAGGTACCACCAAAACCACCCAAACTACCCAAATCAACAAAACCACCCAAACCTCTTAAATCACCCATAGGTACCACCAAAACCACTCAAATCAACCAAACTACCCAAATCAACAAAACCACCCAAACCTCTTAAATCACCCATAGGTACCACCAAAACCACTCAAATCAACCAAACTACCCAAATCAACAAAACCTTCCAAACCTCTTAAATCACCCATAGGTACCACCAAAACCACCCAAATCAACCAAACTAAGCAAATCAACAAAACCATCCAAACCTCTTAAATCACCCATAGGTACCACCAAAACCACCCAAACTACCCAAATCAACAAAACCACCCAAACCTCTTAAATCACCCATAGGTACCACCAAAACCACCCAAATCAACCAAACTACCCAAATCAACAAAACCTTCCAAACCTCTTAAATCACCCATAGGTACCACCAAAACCACCCAAATCAACCCAACTAAGCAAATCAACAAAACCATCCAAACCTCTTAAATCACCCATAGGTACCACCAAAACCACCCAAACTACCCAAATCAACAAAACCATCCAAACCTCTTAAATCACCCATAGGTACCACCAAAACCACCCAAATCACCTAAACTACCCAAATCAACAAAACCATCCAAACCTCTTAAATCACCCATAGGTACCACCAAAACCACCCAAATCACCCAAACTACCCAAATCAACAAAACCATCCAAACCTCTTAAATCACCCATAGGTACCACCAAAACCACCCAAATCACCCAAACTACCCAAATCAACAAAATCATCCAAACCTCTTAAATCACCCATAGGTACCACCAAAACCACCCAAATCACTTAAAGTACCCAAATCAACAAAACCATCCAAACCTCTTAAATCGCCCATTGGTACCACCAAAACCATCCAATTCACCATAACCACCCAAATCACCCAAAGTACCCAAATCAACAAAACCATCCAAACCTCTTAAATCACCCATATGAACCACCCAAACCACCCAAATCACGAACACCACCCAAACTACCCAAATCACCTAAACCACGAAAAAGACCAATTGAAGGACCAATTTCCTTATCCTAATTTTGGACCAGGTATTCTGGTTTTGTTGCTTTTTTTGCGGTTTGCTTTCTATGAAACATAGCATTGCTTATGCATGGGTGTTTAAGAAATCAAGTAATGGTAGGTAGGAGTACAAGTGGTTACTTCGGACCTCCCGATTTATTGGAATGGGTAGTTTGATTACCATTTAGTGGTTTTCCTGGATTTAGGTGTAATGGGTGATTTGGCTGGTTTAGGCGGTTTTGGAGGGGTTGGAAGTTTAGGAGGTTTGCGTTTTTTCGCCATTTTGGGAGGTAAGATCTGGGCTGTTAAGACGATCTGGATTTTGGGTGATTCGGGTGGTTCTTAGGGTGATTTTGGTGGTTTTTCTGGCTTAAGTGATTTTGGGGGTTTAGGTGGTATTCGTAGTTCGGGTGGTTTTCGGTGGTTTTGGTGACTTGGGTGGTTTAATTAGTTTTGGTGATTTGGGTGGTTTAGGTGGTTTTGGTGATTTGGGCGGTATTCGTAGTTCGGGTGGTTTTCGGTGGTTTTGATGACTTGGGTGGTTTGGGTAGTTTTGGTGATTTGGGCGGTTTAGGTGGTTTTGGTGATTTGGGTGGTTTTGGTGATTTGGGTGGTTTCAGTGGTTTGGGGAGACTTGAAACCACCCAGTGTCCATGATATTTTCTGCAATGCTTGATGGCTGCTCAATGGCTGATGGTACCCGAGCAAGATATGGTGAGTACTCAATGCCTGATGGTATATGCAGTGCTTGATGATCATTCTTCAAATACTTGCAGAGGTACAAAATTGATGGTACTAGTACTAATGTTTACCACCAATTAGACTAGTCTAATGTTTACCAAAATGCAGTGACTTGGCTGGTTTTTGTGATTTGGATAGTATTCGTAGTTCGGGTGGTTTTCGGTGGTTTTGGTGACATGGGTGGTTTTGGTGGTTTGGGTAGTTTTGGTGAGTTGGGTGGATTAGGTGGTTTTGGTGATTTGGGCGGTTTCAGTGGTTTGGGGAGACTTCAAACCACCCAGTGTCCATGATATTTTCTGCAATGCTTAATGGCTGCTCAATGGCTGATGGTACCCGAGCAAGATATGATGAGTACTCAATGCCTGATGGTATATGCAGTGCTTGATGATCATTCTTCAAATACTTGCAGAGGTACAAAACTGATGTTACTTGTCTAATGTTTACCAAAATGCTGCATGAATCGCAACGACAATTGAAGGCGTGGGCGTGTCGGGGTCCAGGAAACTCCTTCACGATGAAACGACGTCACTAGTAGAGATTTAAACGTCGAGAAATCAATATGGGGTTGTGATGATTAAATTAAAGTCGAGAATAAAGCAAATTAATTTGCTTTGATGAGAGGATTGCCTGGTAGTCTAGTAGACTGCGTTAAGCCCCCTGAGAAATCGCTTTTAATTACAGAGAAGCCGAGAAAATAATCAAAATCGCCGCCGTCAAAGTCTGAAGAGCGAGAAAAGAAGGGAGGCGGCCTTTATCTTCCGCTAAACAAACAGAATTAAGAAGAAAAAGGGAGTGTTTATTTTATGAATGTCTGAGAGGTAGCCCGTAGCCAATCTTGAAGATTAAAACTACACCCTTGTCTAATCCTTTTTCGAAATCCTCCCTCCTCCGGAGTTTAAAAGCGTGGGGGAAGGCTTTCCGACCGTATATGGGTAGTTAAGTAAAAGCTCGAACGTTTCCCGTAAGCCGTTTTTCCAATTAGAAAGTGCCTTTACCTTTCAGCCTCCCTTCCCCATTCCCTCTTCGTGTTTTATCACCGGCGAGGTAAGCGAACTCGGACGCGAAATGGAAAAACGTGAATTGAAGGGTAACACCGGGCAATTCGACCCAAGTGGTTTTACGTTCCGAGGAGAAATTGGTTCCACAAAAAGATATACGGTTTCCCCTAGTAAAAGAAACAACAAAAAAAAAATTAATTCCAAGCCATCCAATGTCGGTAGCTTTCCACAATGTACCTCAGGAACACCATTGTCTGTACCTCCTTGGGTGATCATATGAGGAAAAAATTGAGGGCAAAAAAACCGCAAACATTATAGGACACAAACTATATCCTTGAGGTACTCCTAACTATTAACTTGCCCAAACTACTTCCAGTTAGAGGGGCGGATAGAGATTTTGGCGATGTATTAGGCCTCAAAAAAGTAGCCCAATTGGTGATACATCGCCCAAACTGGTGGCCCAAATGGCTTACTGGATAAGGAATGAGATTCTGCAGCCTCATCCAAGTGTTGCTATGACCAAAGGTTATTGAGATCTAATTGCCTGCCTGACACACATTTTCTTCGGTTTCCTGAAGGAATCAACGGCCTTTATTGGGGCCAACTTTTCGAGACCCCTTTCAGGACCAAATTTTTGAGGCCCTTTTCAGGACCAACTTTTCGAGACCCTTTTCAGGACCAAGTTTTCGAGGCCCTTTTCAGGACCAACTTTTCGAGGCCCTTTTCAGGACCAAATTTTTGAGGACCTTTTCAGGACCAGCTTTTTGAGGCCTTTTTCAGGACCAACTTTTCGAGGCCCTTTTCAGGACCAAATTTTCAAAATTGGAAAAAATTGAGGGCAAAAAAACCGCAAACATTATAGGACCCGAACTATATCCTTGAGGTACTCCTAACTATTAACATGCCCAAACTACTTCCAGTTAGAGGGGCGGATATGAGATTTTGGCGATGTATTAGGCCCAAAAAAAGTAGCCCAATTGGTGATATATTGGCCAAACTGGTGGCCCAAATGGCTTACTGGATAAGGAATGAGATTCTGCAGCCTCATACAAGTGTTGCCATGACCAAAGGTTATTGAGATCTAATTGCCTTCCTGACACACATTTTCTTCGGTTTCCTGAAGAAATCAACGGCCTTTATTGGGGCCAACTTTTCAAGCCCCTTTTCAGGACCAACTTTTCGAGGCCCTTTTCAGGACAAACTTTTTGAGGCCCTTTTCAGGACCAACTTTTTGAGGCCCTTTTCAGGAGCAACTTTTCGAGGCCCTTTTCAAGACCCCTTTCAGGACCAACTTTTCAGAGCCTTTTCAGGACCAACTTTTTTAGGCCCTTTTCAGAAGCAACTTTTCGAGGCCCTTTTAGGACCAACTTTTCAAGGGCCTTTTCAGGACCAACTTTTTGAGGCCCTTTTCAGGACCAACTTTTCGAGGCCCTTTTAAGGACCGGATTTTTGAGGCCCTTTTCAGAACCAAATTTTCGAGGCCCTTTTCACGACCAACTTATCAAGGCCTTTTTCAGGACCAACTGGCTATGTTGATTGGACGTGAACCAACTTAAAAATCAAGCGGCGGTCGGAAGAAAAGTGATTCTAACGAGCCGTGGAGGCTTTTTTTCATCGTTCGATTACTTAAAAGGGGTTTGAAAGTGTATTGAATATTGCGACCGGTGTTGAAACGGGTTGAAGGAGGCGAGGGAGGCAATGAATATTAATAAGAGATCGTCGAGGGTAAAAGGGTGGGGCTCAAAGTAGGCGAACGCATCGGTGAGCGCGTGCGGGACCGAATGTTTCGCATCCCCGATCTCTTCTTTAAAGCGTAGAATCCCCTTTTTCTTGCCCTCAGGGGCTTCTTTGCCACTTGGGATACCGACCGCTTTTCCTGGCCCTCCCTATTTCACCAGATCAATATTTCCAGACAGAAATTATCTTTCACAGTTCATTAAGCTTCTCACGAACTGAAAATGAGGTGATCGAATTTCTCGTGATATACTCGAAATTGGATCAGCACCCCTCGCATCATCAAAGAACTTCATCAAGAATGTGAAGGAGAAAAAATTCGACAATCGTTGGACGAGATCGTCATCCAATCAGTATCCAACCCCAGTAGCGATACAAGCTTTGGGGGGAAAGTACCTTAAAAAAATGCCCATGAAAAGGACCTTAAAAAGTTGGCCCCAAAAAGGGCCTTAGAAAGTTGGTCCTGAAAAGGGCCATTCCTTCAGGAATATCACGCGATAAGATCTTAATAACCTTTGGTCATTTCGCAATCTTACTGAAGACTGCTGAATCTCATTCCTTAGCCTGCAAACCCAAAATCTGAGTCTAAACTCCAATTTCATAGCATTGTCGTGCACTCTCATTCCTTGGTGCAGATTTTTTAGACTTTTTTCTTTGTTATTGCATTCAAAGCTTCTCTTTGAAAAAAGAATATGCAGATGAATATTTTAGCATAACACAGAATGTCTCGAGTGCATGTATACACACCCTTGAAACGTATCTACATATTAAAAGGGGGGAGGTGAGGTTGAGAAACAGATTATGCCGGTTTGGTCAACCTAAGTGAGTAAAAGGCGGGAGGGGAATGTTTCGTCGAGGGTAGACATCACCCTCGGACCCTTAACCCATCTGTCCCTCCGAAATCTTACTACCCTTTCGCCCCCTCCTGGCCGTTCCCCTTCTTCCCTTTTCTCCCTCCCTCGACATCCAAAGTTTATAACTCATTTTGCATACATTACTGTAATGCGTGAGCGATTTAATCCGCAAACCACTTTATATTGATTTACGCCCGGGCGTTATTTCCCAGAGGATATCAGCCCTCGGACGAAAACTTCGAGCCGTTCTTATGCATTTCAAATGTTAGACCGTAACAGCATTAAGCCTGAATCGTGTCGCATTAAGTCAAGGGTCAACTAATAAATCAAAAGTTTCCCTCCAAACCCTACAATTCGCCTACAAACACTTCTTGACCGCTACAATCAATGATAGCCACGCACTCATCGGTTACCTGACTAATTAGACTTGGGATGTGCACAAACATAACATGGGTTGATGATCTAGGTGGCATGTGGGGTATCATTTTTCGTAAATTTTGACGCTGAATTCATCAATTAACCCCAAACTCTGGTGGCATTCTTTGAGCCCAAATGCCTCACACCCATGGGGCGAGGACATTCATTGTTTTTATGTCGAAATGTACGTTCTTTAAAATTCGTTTTCCCTTTTGTTTTTATTATTACGTGAGAAAAAAAGCCACAAAATGAACACGAAAGCTAAAAATAAAATTCGGAAGACAATCGAAGCATTGTGCATTTGACGCTTGGCTTCGTAGGGAAAAAAGTGACAACAGGACCTCGGCGAACCTTTTGTGTATTCCTAGCAGCTGTTTGTGCTCCCGAGCCCTTACTATGTCTTTTTACCCTTTTTTTTTGTCTCTTTTCTGTACGCTCAATGTAAACTCTTTCTATTTTTTTTTTCTCTCTAAAGGACAAAGCTCTTCATTGAGCAACTTTCTAGATAAGCTCCATTTTTACAGGCAAATTGCTTTTTTAAATGGACATTTTTATACTTTTTTTCATTTAGGCGAGGATTGTTTTTGAATTTATTGTTGTATTTTGGTTTTAACTACCTTAAAAGGAAGGTTTTGTTTCGCCTGAGCGTGTGATTTTAGAAAGGGGTTGAGGCTGGAGGTATTTAGAGGAGGTTGTAGGAGGGGGGTAGTTGGAAGAACGTTTTAGAGGGTAGAAGGAGAGGGTAGTGGGAGGAGGGTAGTCGGGGAGGGTGGTGGGAGGAGGATAGGAGGAGGAGCGTAGTGGGAGGAGGATGGTCGGAGGAGGGTAGTAGGAGGAGGGTAGTAGGAGGAGGGTAGTAGGAGGAGGGTAGTGGGAGGAGGGTGGTCGGAGGATGGTCGGAGGAGGGTAGTAGGAGGAGGGTAGTAGGAGGAGGGTAGTGGGAGGAGGGTAGTGGGAGGAGGGTAGTTGGGGGAGGGTAGTGGGAGGAGGGTAATTAGAGGAGGGTAGTCGGAGAAGGGTAGTCCGGGAAGGGTAGTTTGGGGAGGGTAGTTGGAGGAGGGTAGTCCGGGGAGGGTAGTCGGAGGATGTTAGTCGGAGGAGGGTAGTAGGAGGAGGGTAGTAGGAGGAGGGTTGTTGGAGTATGTTAGTAGGAGGAGGGTAGTCGGGGAGGGTAGTTGGAGGAGGGTGGTCGGAGGAGGATAGTGGGAGGAGGGTGGTCGGAGGAGGGTAGTTGGAGGAGGGTAGTATGAGAGATTACTATTTTGGGGGTAGTTGGAGGGGGTTAGGTAGTTCGAGAAATTAGTAGGAGAGGGGTTGTAGAAGAGGGTAATTGGTGATAGTAGTAGTGGGAGGTTAATCCCAGCTATCTATTTGGTAAGATAGTTGTGACTTTGGAGTGGAGGGACGGTGTTGGGGTATAGTTGAGGGAATAGTGTGTAAGGTTGGGCGTTCGTTAAGAAAAAATGTTGGAAAAATAGTCAGTAGGATGGTTATTGAGGTGACTTTTGTTGTTGAGTTGAAGGGGGGGTATTGCGTAGTGTTTTGAGAAATTTTCCGTCACGGTAGCTCCATTCAACCACATCCAGCATCAGAATCTGACAATAGAAATTCTTCAAGTGCATAGGACACCACGGAATCCATCTTGACCTTCAAACGTTGTGTTCGTAGGGGCGTAAAGGTGGGATAAAAAGGGAGCTCGTGCCGCGTGCCCCACCGGACTCCGTTCATTATTTAAGCAGGAACGAGGGGGTGGAGAGCGGGAAACGTAGGATCGATAGACTCGGATCCCGTGTACCCCACCTGCCACGCCCCACATACGCGACTTACCTCGTCTCCTTTTTTTAAAACAACCCCCTCGTTTTGAAATTTATATAAAAAAAAAACTCCTTGGAAACCACTTGTCGATTTTTCCTTTGTTCCCGCTGATAAGAGATAAGGCACGTCCCGACAAAAGAGCCTCCCCTTCGGAAAACATGCGTCTACACATTTCCCAACCATACATAACATGGAATTCAAATGTTTTTTAACAGAAAAATCGATAATTTCGATTCAATTAGACCGTTTAGGTCTCGAAAGGGACAAAAATAAGATCTGGAACCTCTAACCTAGTTGTTCCAGATCAAAGTCTCCCAGATTTAAAGTTGAGACAGACTTTTAAGCCCTTGTCTCTCTTTCTCTTCTTCCCCTTTTTTTTCCTCTCCTGTAGTCTTCCAGTGTAATTTCACGCTGGGTCGGCCCTTTGATCCCTCCCGCCCTTTTCCTCCACACGGGGAAGCCATGAAAGCACGTAGCGCCAGGAAACGCTTTACTCAGATTTGTCTTGGGCATTAAATTACCCGTTTTCATTACGTTATTCTATTACGTGGAATTTTATGTTTACGTTGTTCAATTGTAAAATGCTTATGTAATGAAAAACATTTGTTCAGTCACAAAAAACGTGCAGTGGCGAAGCGTCGTATCACCAATGGAGGCCTCAAAGCTGAAAGGTATGCCCTAAGTCCCCTGAGATTTTTGGTCCATCCCTACAGCATTGGGTACTTGTCAGGCCATTGGGAATGGACAGCAATTGCCAATTCTTGAAGATTCAGCAGCTCGATGTCACCCTGAGCGATTCAACCGATACATGCCATTCAAAGCAAATACAACCTGGCAACTAGAGGTCATAGCACACGCGTAACCTGATTGCCAACTCCTAGAAAAGGTCGACTTATTGAACTGCCAATTTCCGAGCGACAATTGAAAATGACAACAAAGACAAGTTTATACACTGAACGATCCAGGTGCAGCTTCGATAACATGACATCCGACCCCGGAATATGACAGCTATCCAAAATTCATAATACACGTGACAACTACCCGACGATTAACGTCACCTATCAAATCAATGTAGATTTTCAAGTCATCCGTCGAGATGTTGCATTTTGAGATAAAGTTGAATTTATTTTTTCGGTTTTATAAAGGAAGGAAGTCGTTTAACCTTCTACTATCTCTTTCCGATAAAATAAACTGCTTTCGGTGTAATAAGGAAAAGGGTGGAGTACAAAAGAAGTTTGATAAGCAACAAGTTGGTGAAGAAAAAAAAATTTAAATTTTTTTTGCAAAAAATAGGGGGCACCCGGGTTTGAACCGGGGACCTCTCGATCTGCAGTCGAATGCTCTACCACTGAGCTATACCCCCGTATGAAAAAATTACATATTAATTGCCTAACCAAAACAATTGAGATGTGTAAACAACGTGATCAATCTGGTGTTCATGGCGGAGTTCTTGCTGTGACTACCAAAAGATCGCGAGTCTGGTGACTGTTGACCAACGGCTAATCATGTCAATTGTTTAGTTCTAATCGCTTCTAATCCAAGCCATAGACCAAAGTTCATTGGCCCCTGATTTCTTGCGTACATGCTACAGGCTCATGTCCTGTTCATTGGAAATAGGATGACATGAGGGGTTTGGATGGTGTCAGGTTGCTCATATTACAGTGCTGATCTCTAGCATCCCTCTCCTATTCTGCTCTCTCTAGTAGTGTAATGAAAAATATGAAAGAATAGGTTATCCCCCAACCCCACCATGATTCACCATCACTATCTTATCCCCCTCCCTTTCTTACTCCCTTGCCCCTCCCACCCTCTACATCATCGCTTCCTTATCCGTCTTCCTTATCCCATCTTCCTTATCCATCTTCCTTATCCCATCTTCCTTATCCACCCTCCTTATCCACCCTCCTTATCCACCCTCCTTATCCGCCCTCCTTATTACTCTTCCTTATCCTATCTTCCTTATCCCACCCTCCTTATCCACCCTCCTTATCCACCCTCCTTATCCACCCTCCTTATCCACCCTCCTTATCCACCCTCCTTATCCACCCTCCTTATCCACCCTCCTTATCCACCCTCCTTATCCACCCTCCTTATCCACCCTCCTCATCCACCCTCCTTATCAATAATCCTTATCACCCTCCTTATCCACCCTCCTTATCCACCCTCCTTATCCACCCTCCTTATCCACCCTCCTTATCCATCTTCCTTATCCACCCTCCTTATCCACCCTCCTTATCCGTCCTCCTTATCCACCATCCTTATCCGTCTTCCTTAATCATCTTCCTCTCCATCTCCCTCTCCGACAGGAGTCGGAAGGTCTCCGCTTGCTTAGCTAAACTTGCTATGCACACACTCTTTCAGAATGGCTTGATGACTCTTGACGGTTTCGGCAAAACAGGATCCTAAAGGCCATAAACTGTAAACCGATCCTTTTGTTGTCTATTTGAAATGCAAACGCAAAGTTTATTCCAAGTGTAACTAAATAAGGTTCACATGGGGGGGTTGTTTTGAAGTTAAGGGCGGGTGGGATCGGACGTCCGACGTTGCGAGCGAAACTCAACCCATGCGGTAAATCACATTGTTCTCCGGCATTTCCTTATCAACGTAATGGTTTGTTAAGTGTTCATTAGCCGTGATAGGGAACGAAGGGAGGTAAGCGAGCGGGTGATTGACATGGATTAGATCACAAGTAGCACGTGTCCCGCTCACAAAGCACCGACCTTCGCAACAATGACGTCCGGATACAAAAGGGAGTCTCCATCTCGAAACTAGCAGAAAGCGGGCACCCTTCTACGCCCATCACCTGTCAATAACGGGGGTATTAGTAAACCGAAGGTGGTCTCCCTTCCGGCAATATCAAGTTCCCATTTCCCTCTGATCCTTTACCAACTCCAAACAACCGCTGAATTCAAATAATGCGAGAGCATTTCGACATTTTCTTCTCGTAAAAAAAGGAAGCGTTTCGTATTACTTTTATCCCTTCGACCTTTTGTTGTATTATAATATTCGGATTGAATCCCAGCACTGTATTAAGTTTCCTTCGATAAAAAGTTCAATTTTTCCTATTCTAAGACTAACCGATTCCAAAAAGGGAAAATGCAAAATTCTTCCAAGAACCTTAAGTTTTAGCTCTCTTGTTTAAAATTTTAATAAAATCGTTGTTTTCACTAAAAAACAGAGTTTTCTCATAAATTTGATATTGTTTTTGTTATCTCTGCTCCTGAGTGGCGCTTACCGGAGATTGATCCGTTAAAGAGGATTATTCCGACCGAAAGGAAAAGAGAAAATTATCAAAATAAGCTTTACCTTTCGGTGCGATATCCTCCGGGTGATTTACATATTTTAGGTAATCTCCTTTCCCGAGCTAATTTCAATAATTAATTCGTTATCCGGTCTGAAAACTGAAAAATTGCTTAAAAAATTTATGAATCGATCTGAACGTTTTTTAGGGGAGTCGTTTCAAGAGTCAATTCCTTGTATTGCTCCTTAGAATTCAGTTATGAGAGTAGAACGAGGGGGGTGGGCCACCCTTCAAACTCCTCCTACTTAGACCTACTACCCTTTTTTTTCTTCTCTTCTCTCCCTTTTCCACCACCCGTTACTCCTATTTCATTGCGCCTTCGAGAGATCCTCCAATCTGCCGCAACCTCTCCCAATACATCTCCGGAATTACTGTTTTTCCGATCTATTGACTTTCTTTATTCACGTATTGGAAATGGTTGTTTTGAACAATGAATTTTCAAAGTGTATTTCACACTGTAATGTAACAGTAACCAAAGGATGCACTAGCACACACTAGCAGGACATGGAAGTGAAACTTGCAGGCCTTAAATTTCGCTATTGCCTTTGTGTTGGACATGCCCTTGCTGGAACGGCAGTAGTTGTAGGGTTAGTTGCAGGTTATTTGGTTATCGCCACTGGATATGCCAAATGAATCCGAAAATAAAAGAATCGGTATTCATTACATGTTTTGGTGGTCCTAACCTTCCATAAACCTGAATAATTTGATCTACATCTGAGGGAGACTCGGAATTCAATGATGACCACGTGCATGGTGTAATTGATGACCATGTGCATCGTGGTCGCCTTCCTCACCAATCCCCACCACCTTCCTTCCCCCTCCCCACCCATATTTGACATAACTATGATAAACCTTTGATAGTTGCTATGCTTTAGCAAACGAAATGCTCATAATTCTCTCCAAAGTTTTTTTCCAGTCTACAATAATTGATCTTCCCTAATAAAAAGGAACAGTTCCTCGTAAATTTAAGCGATAAATCATAAGAAAAGTGAATAAAAAACGTCTAGGGAAGACGGGAAGGGGTCGGAAGGTCGAAAGAGGGGGTTAAAAAAAAAAGATTTTTCTTAAAGTGTCTCGGGGTGGGTCGTAACGGCGTTATAAAAGCCTTTTGAATCATCGTTTTAAATGCTAATCATCCTCTTCTGCAATACTTTACTCTTAAGAAAAAAAAATTTAAAAGTAAAGTGATTTCAGACTGAAATATGTTTTGGCATAATATACGCGTTAAAAATTAAGTTTTAAAACTCATCTTGAAGTTTTTTTTATATTGAAAGTATAATGGTTTGTTTCTTCATTCATGTGCCTGCTTTGAAAGTGCAAACAGAGAAAGGGCTTTAGGACCGAAACCCTTTCATGCTAACATCAGGTGCTTTATGGAGGGGTCGGAATCTGGGAGCGTGTAGAAATTAATTTTAAATCACATTAGCCAGTGTAGCGTGTTTGTTCATTAGACATCGGTGAGGAGGGGGGCCTTTTAAAAGATAGCGCTAGGGGAGGGGGCTCTTTGTAAGCGAGATTCTCACCCTTCGCCGGCGGGGACTCTCCCGGGCGAACCTCGAGTGCCCTTTAGACACCTACTCTTAATCAAACTCCTTCTTTTTTGTTTTTACAAACCCCCTCCCTATCAGGGAAAAAAGGGAAAGAATTTTTTAACGGATTCAAAGGGTCGAAGATTAAAAAACAACAAACTTTACCGAGAAGATAAAGATAATGTTTTTATAAAATTTGAAAGATTTACAGATTTTAGTTGAAAAAAAGGAATATCTTTGCTGATTGGCCTGACCTCTTGCTGTCAGTTTTCCTGGGGAAGGAGGGACGCTCGGACGATGCACGTGGTCGTTCAATTTCACCATTCACGTAGTAGTAGTAGTGCGAAGTAGGGGTTTATGGCATGCTTGGACTTCCCTTTTGACTACTAAATTCTTTGAAATACCTAATCGGTTTTTTAAAACCCATTTTGGATGCTGTATTTGTTCAATATAATGGTCGAAATCAAGCTAAAAGTGTTTCACTCATCAAAAATATAGTCAAAATCTGTCAGAGAGGGGGTATTTCTCGTCATTAGGGTGTCAAAATCCAGCTCAAAGTGTTTCACTCAACAATAATATGGTAAAAAACTATCAGAGAGGGGGTATTTCTCATCAATAGCGTGTCAAAATCCACCTCAAACAGTATTTCTCGTCAATAATGTGTCAAAATCTTATTCAAAGAGTGTCTATCGTCAATGACGTGTCGAAATCTCCACAAAGAATACTAATTATCGTCAATAACGTGTCAAAATCTTCTTCTAAGAGTGTTTATAGTCATTAATGTGTCGAAATCCTCCTCAAAGAATACTAATTATCGTCTATAACGAGTCAAAATCTTCTTCTAAGAGTATTTCTCGTCAATAACGTTTCAAAATCCACCTCGAAGAGTATTTTATCGTCAATAACGTGTCAAAATCTTCTTCAAACTGTGTTTATCGTCAATAACGTGTCGAAATATTCTTCAAATAGTGTTAATCGTCAATAACGTGTCGAAATATTCCTCAAAGAATATTTCTTGTCAATAATTTGTCGAAATCTTCTTCTAAGAATGTTTATCGTCAATAACGTGTCAAAATCCTCAAAGAATATTTCTCGTCAATAATTTGTCAAAATCTTCTTCTAAGAGTATTTTATCGTCAATAACATTACAAAATCCACATCAAATAGCATTTATCGTCAATAACGTGTCGAAATCTGCTTCAAACTGTGTTTATCGTCAATAACGTGTCAAAATCTTCTTCAAATAGTATTTATCGTCAATAACTTGTCAAAATTCTCCTCAAAGAATAATTATCGTCTATAAAGTGTCAAAATCTTCTTCTAAGAGTATTTCTCGTCAATAACGTTTCAAAATCCACCTCGAAGAGTATTTTATCGTCAATAACATTTCAAAATCCACACCAAAGAGTAGGTATTTATCGTCAATAACGTGTAAAAATCCTTCTCAAATAGTATTTATCGTCAATAACGTGTCGAAATCTTCTTCAAACTGTGTTTATCGTCAATAACGTGTCGAAATATTCTTCAAAGAGTTTTTATCGTCAATAATGTGTATTTTATCGTCAATGACGTGTCAAAATCCACCTTAAAGAGTATTTTATCGTCAATAACATTACAAAATCCTCATCAAATAGTATTTATCGTCAATAACGTGTCGAAATATTCTTCAAAGAGTGTTTATCCTCAATAATGTGTCAAAATCTTATTCAAAGTGTGTCTATCGTCAATAACTTAAAAATCCTCCTTAAACAGTATTTTATCTTCAATGACGTGTCAAAATCCACCCTAAAGAGTATTTCTCGTCAATAACGTGTCAAAATCTTCTCTAACGAATTCATATGTACAGTATCTCGTCAGTACAGGTTTATGTCAGGCTTGGACCTCTAAAAAATGTCTTTTTGGCAACTTAATTTTGTGAAATAATCGGTTTTCTAAAGTCGATTTTGGATGCTGTATGTCTTTTCAAGATTTCGCATGAGTAAATGGGATTTGAAAAATCTCGAGTCAAGTCTTATTTGCGTTTTTTCTCTTGTAGGGAGTAAATAAAAGGATTTTTGGGCTTTCCCTCCTCTCTTTTCGAGTTATGTTGCAAAACTGGGGATTGCTAAGACAAGGGAGAGGCCGACCGTAAATTGAAGAAAGCCGCTCCCGGGGGCGGGAAAGAGCGATAACCGTAAAGCCGGCCATATTGTTTGAATACACGGGGAAAAAGAGGCAACAGGTGACAGTTAAATCTTGTGTTCTCACAAAAAGAGGATTCTCCATTGTCGGAAGAAAATTCATAGAACCCATATTGGAAATGACGTACTGCAAGATGAGAACTTTTTAAACGGTTTCGCCTTTTCCTTACTATTAAAAAGAGGTGTAAAACTTCATTTAATTGCTTTTGAAACCGTCTCTTTTATATTTTTCAGGTTTTAACGGGTACACTTCAACTCTTTATGAGAGAAGTTTTGCAATAGAAGTGGGAAAAGCCAAGTTAAAAAATTTTTTATACCGAGTCCCATCATTATTTTCCCTTTTTGATCAACAAATGAGACGGAAAGACTTGGAAAATGTTATTTCTCCCCTGGAGCTACTTTGCGGTTATGTATTTGTATATGAATTATGTATCGGCGAAAGAGCGAGTGAGCCATTATCCTAATGGATATTGTCCATGGTAAAGGGATGGAGAAGGAAGCTTGTACTGGAAACTTCAACAATACCCGCCCCTCCGGCCCTTCGCCCTCACCAGCACCCTGGATTAGTTGATACCGCAAACTGTTGTTTTGTGCAACTGTTCCACGCTCAGGAGGGAGGGGTCCTAACTTGGAAAAGTTGTTTCCCTGGAGCTAAATATTGAATTATTTACGTAGTTTTTTTTTTAGCCCCCTCCTTTTCCTCCCCTTTTTTTCTGTCTTCCTCATATAACGAACTCCCTTACAACTTTTTCTAACTTTTTCTTCCATTTTTTTCTCCCTAACACTAAAAGTTTAAAAAAGTCAAGGTATTAAAATTATAATTGAATCGCAAAATTGCAATTAGTGCAGCCATTTATATAATAGAACGACAAAATGGTGTACAAATGCGGTATAATTTTGTCTAAAAGTTTCTTTCTTTTTCGTAAAATGTTCTACAAAAAAGTAGTGAAGGTTAAGTTATAAGTGTTTATTGTCCATAAAACGGTTAAAATCAATGTAAAGTGTTTATCTCGTCGATAAAATGGTAATAGTGGAAGTCCAAAGTGTTTCTCTATTCAATAAAATGGTCAAAATCCACCTCAAAGTGTTTTATTTATTAATAATATGAAAGAGAATATATCGTCAATAACGTGTCAAAATCCTCCTCAAAGGATATTTCTCGTTAATAACGTGTCAAAATCCTCCTCAAAGGATATTTCTCGTCAATAACGTGTCAAAATCCTCCTCAAAGGATATTTATCGTCAATAACGTGTCAAAATCCTCCTCAAAGGATATTTCTCGTCAATAACGTGTCAAAATCCTCCTCAAAGGATACTTCTCGTCAATAACGTGTCAAAATCCTCCTCAGGGGTAGCGTAGTACCCGTAGCGGCGCTACCCCAGAACAAAAACGAAAAAACCAACATTTTTTTAAGATAATATAATTTTTTTTTAATTAAGAATAATTTTCATTTTTTTAAATTTTTTTTTGAAATTTTGTACCTAAATGAAAATAAATGTCCACAATTTTCGGAAAAAATTAACTAAAATCAAAAGTTTAAGCCAACCTCAGTTTGAATCTCCCGCGTAATATGCGACATTTAGCGCTCACCGTCAGACGGGCAACGATGGACAAGGGAGCCGCTTTCGATTTCTCTGTTGGGGTACCGCATCTCGGGATAAGGGACCTGGGGTCAATGACCAACACTGATTCCAGCGTTGGTGTGTGAGTTGTGTCTGTGTTAGTAAGTTTCCGTCAAGGCCAAATGACGTCATGGTCATCGCTAAATTTCTGCGCTTCCAAGGGATTTGAACGAGCTGGATCGAACCTCGAAGTTCGAACAATCGATTGTTAAGAACTAAGAAGGTTATTCTTTCCCACGAGTTCTCGTTGTTTAGTTGCATAGTGGTTGTTTTGATTGAGTTATTAACCATTTTCTATTAAAATAAACGATTTATCTTTTGGAAAATGAAAATGGAGGCTTGTTGTGTGAAATGACGCTTTTGGTACGAACAAATTTAGTGACAAGTGTGATATTTATTAAAACCGGCTGGTCCTAGCTCTCTCGATTTTTTCGGGACTATTTGGACTTTTGGCAGAAGTAGTCGATTACGAGGTGAGTTTTAGGGTTGGGTCCTCCTACTCAAATCGAGGATTTACTATAAGTTTCCTTTGCCTCGGGATCCGAGACCGCTCGCCTATTTTGAGTTTTGACTCGCGAGGGAACTCGCTTCGTGTAGTAGCCCTTTTTGCCACTGAGACATGACTGGCGAGGAAAACTCACATGGTCTGTCCCCGGCTTTTCAATATGACATTAAAAATTAGGAATATCCGGGGAAAATCTGCGTTGTATGAGAAGATTAGAAGAGGAGGGGGGGCTGCGGTACCCCTGACTTATGAGCCACGCTACGCTCCTTCAAAGGATATTTCTCGTTAATAACGTGTCAAAATCCTCCTCAAAGGATATTTCTCGTCAATAACGTGTCAAAATCCTCATCAAAGGATATTTCTCGTCAATAACGTGTCAAAATCCTCCTCAAAGGATATTTCTCGTCAATAACGTGTCAAAATCCTCCTCAAAGGATGTTTCTCGTCAATAACGTGTCAAAATCCTCCTCAAAGGATATTTCTCGTCAATAACGTGTCAAAATCCTCCTCAAAGGATATTTATCGTCAATAACGTGTCAAAATCCTCCTCAAAGGATATTTCTCGTCAATAACGTGTCAAAATCCTCCTCAAAGGATATTTCTCGTCAATAACGTGTCAAAATCCTCCTCAAAGGATATTTCTCGTCAATAACGTGTCAAAATCCTCCTCAAAGGATATTTCTCGTCAATAACGTGTCAAAATCCTCCTCAAAGGATACTTCTCGTCAATAACGTGTCAAAATCCTCCTCAAAGGATACTTCTCGTCAATAACGTGTCAAAATCCTCCTCAAAGGATATTTATCGTCAATAACGTGTCAAAATCCTCTTCAAAGGATATTTATCGTCAATAACGTATCGAAATCCTCCTCAAAGGATATTTATCGTCAATAACGTATCGAAATCCTCCTCAAAGGATATTTATCGTCAATAACGTGTCAAAATCCACCCTAAAGAGTATATTTTATCGTCAATAACGTGTCAAAATCCACCCTAAAGAGTATATTTTATCGTCAATAACAGGTCAAAATCTCCCTAAAAGAGCATTTCTAATTTGGAGCCTTTCTACCCCTCAAAGCTGAACATCGAAAACAATCGTATAGTAAACCTCAATTTTCCAGGATTTTTTTAAATCGCTTTGTGTAATTTTTTAATTTTAATATAAGTATTGGAGATAGAGGTTTTATTATAAACCTATTTCGTTCATTTTTCTCCATTCAATTGTTTTGTATTTATTTTATTCGAATAAAATAAATATTATACTGCACCTAACAGAGGGTATAAAAAAGGGCCTTTTGTTTTTCCATTTTTCCTCTGAATAAGCTCTAATCAATTTTGCAGATGGAAGGTATTTGTTTGCATAATTGAAACTGAATCCTCGACCACCCCTTCCACTCACCGTATTGTAATCCTTTAATATCTAGCAATTACGTTTATTCCAATAAAAATAATTCATAAAAAAAGAGTAATTAATTTAGTCCGCCATCTTTGAAAAAAAGAGTGGAGGGGGGAAATGGGTCAGTCCGATCGTAAAAATGGAAACATCTGCGTCATAATGTAAATCTCAGATCCACGTTTTGTATTGTGGCATAAAAATATCGTTATATTGGAGAAGAAAAAATATATAAGGCACAGACAGCATTGAGAAAGAAATACTAATGTAAGGTGCAACCTTTCTGTATAAAAAATTGTTTTTTCGTCAAAAAAATGGTCAAATTTTTAACTTATCCCCACAGCTAGGGGTTTGGAGAAAATGGGGGAGTTTGGGAGGGTTTTTGATGGTAGTGGAGGTTAAATTGACTCTAATCCTTCCAAGTGTACCCTAATCCCTCCAAGCATACCCTAATCCTCCAAGTATACCCTAACCCCAAGTATACCCTAATCCCATAAGTATACCCTAATCTCCCAAGTATACCCTAATCCCCGCAGGTATAATACCATAATCTTTAGGTATACCCTAATCTCCTGTGTACACCCTAATCTCCAAAGTATACCATTATCCCTCAAGTATACCCTAATCCTCCAAGTATACCCTAACCCCAAGTATACCCTAGTCCCACAAGTATACCCTAATCCCTCCAAGTCTACCCTAATCCCTCCAAGTATACCCTAATCCCTCCAAGTATACCCTGATTCCCCCAAGTATAATACCATAATCTTTAGGTATACCCTAATCTCCTGTGTACACCCTAATCTCCAAAGTATACAATTATCCCTCAAGTATACCCTAATCCTCCAAGTATACCCTAACCCCAAGTATACCCTAGTCCCACAAGTATACCCTAATCCCTCCAAGTCTACCCTAATCCCTCCAAGTATACCCTAATCCCTCCAAGTATACCCTAATCCCTCCAAGTATATCCTAATCCTCCAAGTATACCCTAACCCCAAGTATGCCCTAATCTCCCAATTATACCCTAATCTCTCAAGTATACCCTAATCTCTCAAGTATACCCTAATTTTCCCAAGTATAATACCATAATCTTTAGGTATACTCTAATCTCCAGTGTACACCCTAATCTCCAAAGTATACCCTAACCCCACAATTATACCCTTATCTCCCAAGTATACCTAACCCTACAAGTATACCCTAATCCCCCAAGTATACCCTAATCCCCGAAGTATACCATTATCCTCCAAGTATATCCTAATCCTCCAAGTATACCCTAACCCCAAGTATGCCCTAATCTCCCAATTATACCCTAATCTCTCAAGTATACCCTAATCTCTCAAGTATACCCTAATTTTCCCAAGTATAATACCATAATCTTTAGGTATACTCTAATCTCCAGTGTACACCCTAATCTCCAAAGTATACCCTAACCCCACAATTATACCCTTATCTCCCAAGTATACCTAACCCTACAAGTATACCCTAATCCCCCAAGTATACCCTAATCCCCGAAGTATACCATTATCCTCCAAGTATATCCTAATTCTCCAAGTATACCCTAACCCCAAGTATACCCTAATCTCCCAAGTATACCCTAATCTCTCCAAGTATACCCTAATCTCTCAAGTATACCCTAATTCCCCCAAGTATAATACCATAATCTTTAGATATACTCTAATCTCCAGTGTACACCCTAATCTCCGAAGTATACCCTAACCTCACAATTATACACTAATCTCCCAATTATACCCCACAAGTATACCCTAATCCCCCATTTATACCCTTATCCCCGAAGTATACCATTATCCCCCAAGTATATCCTAATCCTCCAAGTATACCCTAACCCCACAATTATACACTAATCTCCCAATTATACCTCACAAGTACCTATACCCTAATCTCCCAAGTATACCATAATCCCGCTAGTATACCCTACTCAACGTGGATGAATAGGGAAGTTAGTGACGGTAGGGTACTGAAGATGGTGGTATTCCGAGTGGAGAGGTCTCTAGATCTCCGAACTTTTTGAAAAATTCGATTTATGGGTTTCCACCACCTTATAATCTGCAGCTAACGGTGCTAATATGAATCACAGTTATTAAGTAAAGATGGTTTTAGACTGAAATTTCCGAGTCCTTTATAAGGAATGTAAGCAATCTTGGAAGGATTTTCTCTCCGTCATAAAAGCGGCCACTAAGTGGGAGGCTAAGGAATATTGCAAAGCCTTATCCTCTATTGAGAAAAGAATGATTACAGCCCCTCTCATATTGACAATATCTTCTCATATACTCGAAAAACACAACCTTAACAAATAATTATTTGCTTCCGAGAGGTCATTTTAATTAATTAAAAAGGGGAGGGGGGGGATTTATGAGTTATTTAAACGTCTCTATAAATTAAACGACCGCAGAACTTAGGAAAGTCCATTAGTTAATCATCCTGCTGTTTCTTAATTGTATTCAACTTCGGTAAAAGTTATTGAATATCAACGAACAACGGGATATATGCCACTCTACTGTGTCCCGTTGTTCCATTGGGGGAAAATCATATACCCCGTTGTTCGACTGTCTTAATTAAAAACCCTACCTTTTTGAAATTTGAAAACAACAGACAAAAATATATTATTTAAAAAAACACTGAAAATTCAACATCCCAAGTTTTTCTCCCTTTTCGCTTCAAGTTTTTCCGGCCGTGAAAAATTCATTAGGCACCTCCGTCCCCGTCGTCTCCACGTTAATTTATTCAGTTGTAATTAGCCAGGTTGTAATGAATAAAAACAAGAGTCCAACAACTCAACAAAGTGCCCTCGCCCTCCCCCGCCCCTCACCCACCTTCCCATCCGACCCCCAACCGTAGCCATCGACCCCTTTAACAATTCTACAGTCGGAAAATAAAGGAAGCAAAAAGAGGGAAATATAATCAACGGAGTCCCTTTAACAACAGAATGTTCCGGTTATTCTATTCTAATTTTAATTCATATATTGCACCACTTATGAGTGTTAGTTATACAGTAGGGATATAAAAATTTACAAATTGTTGAATAAATTTCGATTTTTGAGTATAAGCATCGGTGGTTCAGTGGTAGAATGCTCGCCTGCCACGCGGGCGGCCCGGGTTCGATTCCCGGCCGATGCAATTTTTTTTTTGTGTGGATTTTGACCTAAAAATTGTATACAATTTTTGAGGAAGTTTTTGTGTCCAGAACAGTATTTTCGATTTTGCTAAAGATAAAAATGCTTATATAGAAAGAATCTGAATTATTTAATTAATTTGTAGAATTGAATATGTAGCATTTTTATGAAACTGCGGATGTATGGGGGAGGTTGATGGTTTGTACGGGCTAAGCGGTTTCCCATACGATTGCGGGGGGTGTATTTAGAACAAGGTGGTCGGGTGCGGGAGGTTTTAGGGAAGAGGGGGAGGGGTTCGCTCTGTTCCGTTGGGGCTCAGAGGGCAAGTTTTAATAACCAAGTGGCCATAACTCCCGAAAAGCGCTCTTTCGGCAATTATAAAGGAGAGTTTACGGTGAGATGTGTGTTGCTGGGGCGGTGGGGTGGTCGGGAGGGGCGATAATGAATCATACGGATTTGTAGCGGTACAAAAGACCCAATAGCTGTCGTACATTCATCAATTTCAAAATTAAAGGAAAGTCAAACGGCGTAAAGATTTAATTTATGATTCGATGACTTTCGAGAATGGGTCTATTCAACGGTGTTTTGTAAATGACACTTTTTCAACGGGAATTAGCCATGGAACCATCAGGCAGATGACTTAAAGCATATCCCTGCTTGGGATTACTAGTCGGGGAGTTGTGGGATACCAAGGGAATAAGGGGATATTTGGAGGATTCGGTTAATATACGTCTTGGAGTACAGGGAGGATTAGAGTGTACTTTGTTGATTAGGGTGTACTTGGAGGATTAGCGTACACTTGGAGGATTAGCGTAAACATTGAGGATTAGGGTACACTTTGAGGATTAGGGTACAATCGGGGAGCATTAGGGTACACTGGATGATTAGGGTACTCTTGTAAGATTAGGAAACACTAGGAGGATTAGGGTACACTCGGAAGATAAGGTTACACCCGGATGGTTAGGGTCACTAGGAAGATTAGGGTACACCCAGAGGATTAAGGTTCTCTTGGAGGATTAGGGAACACTCGGATGATTAGGGTCACTAGGATGATTAGGGTGCACTTTCACGATTAGGGTACACTTTGAGGATTACGATACACTCGGATGATTATGATACACTCGCAGGATTATGATACACTCCGAAGATTAGGTTACACTCGGAGGATTAGGGTACACTCGGTGAATTAGGATACACTAGGAAGATTAGCTTACGCGTGGAGGATTAAGGTACATTCCGACAATTGGGGTACACCAGGAGAATAAGGCACATCCGGAGAATTAGGGTACACTCGGAAAAATAGGGTACACTCCCAAAATTTGGGTATACTCGGAGGATTAGAGTACACTCGGAAAATTAGGGTAAAATCCGACGATTAGGGTACACCCAGAGTATTATGGTACACTTGGAGGATTAGGGTACAATCTGGGCATTAGAGTACACTAGGATTGTTAGGGCACATTCGGAGGATTATAGTACACTCGAATGATTAGGGTAAATTTGTAAGATTAGGGAACACTCGGAGGATTAGGGTACATACGGAGGATTAGGGTACACTCGGTGAATTAGGATACACTTGGATGATCAGGTTACACGTGGAGGATTAGGGTACACTCGGAGGATTAGGGTGCACCCGGAGGATTAGGGTACACTCAGAAAAATAGGGTACACTCGTAGGATCAGGGACACTCCGAAAATTTGGGTACTCAAGGACGATCAGGGTACACTCCAAAAATTTGGGTACACTCTGAAAATTAGGGTAAAATCCGAGAATTAGGGTACACCCAGATGATTATGGTACACTTGGAGGATTAGGGTACAATCTAGGATTGTTAGGGCACATTCGGAGGATTACAGTACACTCGAATGATTAGGGTACATTTGTAAGATTAGGGAACACTCGGAGAATTAGGGTACATACGGAGGATTAGGGTACACTCGGTGAATTAGGATACACTTGGATGATCAGGTTACACTTGGAGGATTAGGGTACACTCCGAAAATTAGGGTACACCCTTAGGATTTGGGTACACTAAGAAAAATAGGGTACACTCGGAGGATCAGGGACACTCCGAAAATTTGGGTACTCCAATAGGATTAGGGTACACTCCAAAAATTTGGGTACACTCGGAAAATTAGGGTAAAATCTGAGAATTTGGGTACAAGCTGAGGATTATGGTACACTTAGAGGATTATGGTACACTTGAAGGATTATGGTACACTAGGATTGTTTAGGGCACATTCGGAGGATTACAGTACACTCGAATGATAGGGTACATTTGTAAGATTAGGGAACACTCGAGATTAGGGTACATCGGAGGATTAGGGTACACTCGGTGAATTAGGTACACTTGGATGATCAGGTTACACGTGGAGGATTAGGGTACACTCCGAAAATTAGGGTGCACCCGGAGGATTAGGGTACACTCAGAAAAATAGGGTACACTCGTAGGATCAGGGACACTCCGAAAATTTGGGTACTCAAGGACGATCAGGGTACACTCCAAAAATTTGGGTAAACTCTGAAAATTAGGGTAAAATCCGAGAATTAGGGTACACCCAGATGATTATGGTACACTTGGAGGATTATGGTACACTTGGAGGATTATGGTACACTCGGATGATTAAGGTACACTTTCAGGATTAGTGTACACTTGATGGATTATGGTATACTAGATGGATTTTTTTGTGTGAGAATAATTTAGTTAATTACAATTCTAAATGGATTACCTTGGGACCGATCGGAGATAGGGTACACTTGGGTATTGGATTAGGGGTTATGTACCTCGCAACGTGTATTAGTGGATTTGGGGACACTTAATGGAATGACTACTTGAGATGAGATTCGTACTTAGGAGGATTATTTGATGCTAGGAACTTGAGGAAGTTGGCAGCTCCAGACATTGTTTTGCTTTTCTGGCTTACAATAGAAAATGGAGAGAAAAACATAATCAATTGAATTTCCAATCTAATTTCGTAGTTTAATTATTTCACTATAAACGAAAGAACCGCTAAACTTTTATAAGTCCATTAGTTAATCATCTCTTGTAAAACTCGATTATTTTCATTCAAGTTAAAAAGTTCGCTCGTGTATGCTTTTCATTAGCTCCTCGGCTAAATAAGGACTGTCCTGAAAAGCAAATTTTAATACTTCCTTACTCCACCTCGCCCTAACGAGCAAAGTTGTTTAATTGAGAGAACAAATATGAAAAAGACGGCGGAAAAGTAAAAGGGAAGGCCTACCCGTTGGTTCAATGTCTTACCTTCAACTTTTTGTGACTAATTGGTCTTCTCTGTTTGTTTTTCAGAAAACTCTCGACTCCGTCGACGCCTCCCCCCTTTCCCGGCCTCAACGTTTAACGCCGAAAATCTCTTCAACGTAGCCCATCGAGCCGAGATTCTCCCCCTTAAGTAAGTAACTCGATTTTCGTTCAATTGAGGCGTGAAATTAAAATTTCTAATCTTAGATCTCAAATCCTAATTGACGCCTTTGAAATGATAGAAAATACAAGATTAACCACTCGGGCTAATTAATGGATATTCGGTTACCTTGATGGCCTAATAGTGTTTGCACAAAAGGTAGTCGGATCATTTGGACGGCTTTCACGTTTTCATTGTTTTTGGATGTAATTAATACCCGGGCTGTGTTTTGAGATTTCGGGAGGACGCTGATTGTCCGGGGCGCCTCTTAGGACGTTTCGCGCCCTCGTTTACGTCATTAATCGATCTCAAGGTTTTCATTGTTCGAATGAGGAAACCTGTTATAAATGAGCAGCTACAATAAGGGACGCAATTAACGTGGCATCAACCGGAGGGTAATTAGACGCTCCCCTCTTTTCCTCTTTTATCCACTTGGGAGTGCTGAACATGTTTTTTTGAATTGAAGAAACCTCGCAACTGCTTTTTGAGGAAAGAAAGGAGAGTTTGATGGATGGTGGGGTAACTGGGGTTGGGGTAAAAGTTGTGGGGATAGTTGGAGCAAGCAATACAGGGTGTGCAACTGAAGTGCACAAACCAATTTTCTACCAGAATTTTCACCTGACAAAAAAAAAGTATTGAAGTAAACCCCCCTTAAATCTAAGTAAAGAATCCATTGGCATCAACAACTTTTGGATCTGAAGTACAGGGTGCTCCAGAACGACCCTAACTTCGTTATTTTAAATACGAACTCTATGTTTTGACGATGAAAATCGACTTTTCGCTTGATTTCCAGTAACTTTTACTTAGAACACTTTTTTGATAGGACCAAACGTTCTGAAGTTACGAATCGCTGGTCCACTTTAAGTGGCACTTAACACCAGAGCGTTTGGTCCTATCAAAAAAGTGATGTAAGTAAAAGTTGCTGGAAATTAAGCGTAGAATCGATTTCCATCGCTGGAACATAAGGTTCGTATTTAAAATAACGAAGTTAGGGTAGTTCTGGAGCACACTGTACGTCAGATCCAAAAGTTATTGATGCCAATCGATTTCTTTCTAAAATCTAAGGGGGGTTTACTTCAATACTTTTTTACATTAGGTCAAAAGTATGGCAGATAGCTGGTCTACTCTAGCTGGCACATTTTGTACAAAGAAAAGTTGAAATCTCCATCTTAATTCATGTTTTTTTGGTCGCTGATTACGAATCTGAGATTTTCTGACAAAAATTTTGCCCAAAACCGGGTCAAAATCGCAAAAAAGCTAAGAAAATTGGCGTTTTTTGTCTTTAATTGCGTATATCTCAAAAACCAAAGGTTTTATCGACTTGACCACTTAGTACAAAATGAAAGCTCGTAAAATAAGCTAAAGATCCGTTATATAATTGTTAAATTTGGATTAGCCGTTTGGCAGCTATCGATGGTCAAAGTTGAACGTCGTGTGAAAGAGAACCTAGAGTCAGATTGAGTTCGTAGCTCTTGTTGTTTTAAACTTGTCAGAATCTTCTATCTATCATAGTTTTGGCTCCAGAGCTATATTAGAAAATATTGTGTTCAATAATACTGAAAAGTTAATAATTCTATTGTGTTATGATTAATTTCGTATGATATTTTTTTCAATTTTTCTCCATTCCCGTGTCAAAATCGCAAAAAAGCTAAGAAAATTGGCGTTTTTGTCTTAATTTGCTTATATCTCCAAAACCAAAGGTTTTATCGACTTGACCACTTAGTACAAAATGAAAGCTCGTAAAATGAGCTAAAAATCCGTTATATAGTTGTTAAATTTGGATTAGCCGTTTGGCAGATATCGATGGTCAAAGTTGAACGTCGTGTGAAAGAGAACCTAGAGTCAGATTGAGTTCGTAGCTCTTGTTGTTTTAAAACGTGTCAGAATCTTCTATCTATCATAGTTTTGGCTCCAGAGCTACAAAATTGCATGATAGAAAATATTGTGTTCAATAATACTGAAAAGAATATAATTCTATTGTGTTATGATTGATTTCCTATGATATTTTTTTTCAATTTTTCTCCTTTCCCGTGTCACAACCGTGTCAAAACCGCAAAAAAGCTAAGAAAATTGGCGTTTTTGTCTTAATTTGCTTATATCTCCAAAACCAAAGGTTTTATCGACTTGACCACTTAGTACAAAATGAAAGCTCGTAAAATAAGCTAAAAATCCGTTATATAATTGTTAAATTTGGATTAGCCGTTTGGCAGCTATCGATGGTCAAAGTTGAACGTCTGTCGTATGAAAGAGAACCTAGAGACATATTAGAAAATATTGTGTTCAATAATACTGAAAAGTTAATAATTCTATTGTGTTATGATTGATTTCGTATGATATTTTTTTCAATTTTTCTCCTTTCCCGTGTCACAACCATGTCAAAACCGCAAAAAAAGCTAAGAAAATTGGCGTTTTTGTCTTAATTTGCTTATATCTCCAAAACCAAAGGTTTTATCGACTTGACCGCTTAGTACAAAATAAAAGCTCGTACAATAAGCTAAAAATCCGTTATATAATTGTTAAATTTAGATTAGCCGTTTGGCAGCTATCGATGGTCAAA
>JAGWEN010000675.1:0-63539 GCA_018703685.1 Orius laevigatus
TTTTTTAAGTTTTTCATACATACTATGTTTTCAAAATGGTCTTTTTGCTGGGAAAACAGCGAAAGTTGATCACAGCCTTCATCAGATGAGTTCAAAATGTACTGTAAAATACTCAGTAAATATATAATTAATTAAATTATTATACCTGGGCTCTGGAAAGGCTTAATTGGCCTTCCATAATGTGTTTGAAATAAATGGGAAGGATGTGACCTTCGCTTGATATAAAGTTGCAAGTTGTGGATTCACGGATATTTTCTTTAAGCCGGCAGAATGTATTAAGTTTGACGAGTAGTTTCAATATAGTGCCGAGTACTTCTGAAAAAAGGGAATTGCTCGGCGAAGTAAAAGTTAAGACGAGTCTGACGAGAAGGAGCGACTCTTCAGTGCATGCTCCGTACAAAAGTTTCTCCGCCAAAGCCAAAGCTGAATATGAGTCGATTTCAACGTTCCGGGTACTTTTATTTCGAATCGTTTCATTCTACGAAACTAAATTAACAACTTTAAATCGATTAGAATGCGACAAACCTCCGATTTGATGATCAAACTTAGGACTTGAATCAAAAGTCTTTGTATAACATGGTTTGACCTTTTTCCAAGTCCGATTTGATGTCGTTGAAATATCGTTTGGATAAATTGCATCAATTCGATCAATTTGCAGAGATTCAAAGCGACCATTTTAGTCATCGGTACGCCAGAGAGAGCGTGAAGATAAGAAATTAGGTTCAATTGGTATTTGATTTGATATGCAGTATCTATTCCCTGGATATTTAAATGAGACAATTTATAAAAATAGTGCAACAATTTAAAATATATATATATATATATATATATATATATATATATATATATATATTATATGTATATATATATATTATATGTTATATATTTAAAGGTAAAAGGTCCAAACTCCTCCAAGCTTCAAACCAGCAACTTCACCAAAATCTTCAAATTCATATTTACCTCTAAGCAAAGCAAAGCTGATTCGATATCATTTAAAGGAGAATTTATGGAATCAGTTGAAAGAATATTCTCCATCGACAAAGTCCAGCGTAAAATCTACAAAAAAAAAAAAAAAATTAAATCAATTAAAGCAACAAAAAACAAACCTGTAAAGTGTAATTTTTGAGGTTTTTCGATAAATTGAGTTCTGCCAACTCTAAATACTTGGGCAACGAATTTTCTTGCCCTGGACACTTCATTCCTTGTTCTTTGAGTTTGATTTCCAAATGTTTAGTAATAAACGAAGTCGGTGACCATAAAATGTCTCCATGTAATGGAACGACAACATGCTAAATAAATTATTTTTAAAAATATATAAAAAATCATAAAAAAAATTACTTTTTTACAAAGTTCTGATATCGATTTGTATATTTTTTTGTCAATTATGCCAAATATGTTGGCACCGAATACAAAAAGAGTGACAGCCTTCGATAAAGAGTACATCGCATTTAAACTGTTTTCTCTCGAATTTTCAATTTCGAAGACAAGATTTTTCAAATATGAATTAAAATTAGCTTTAAATGCGGTACAATTGGCAAGGGAGACTTTCTTTTCTGACTCAACTCGAAGGGAATCCTAAAAATTAACGAGATTTATGAATTTAATGTTATTTTTAGACGTACGATGAAAATATTTCCTTTGAGCAACTCTCGCTTGACTTCAGTAATAACTTTTTTTAAAGTCGCAGATTGTGCAGAATCGTTCTCAGGGGTAGAATCAGACGTTTTGATAGTTTGCTCGAGCATTTTGATGTGCTCGATAATTCTATTGTCATCATACATAGTAACATCAAGTGTGACAAATATAAGAAGAAGATTCCCCAAAGTTGAATAGACCTCCTAAAATTTCATTATAAAGTTTTTTTTATTTCGATTATTGTTACCAAAAGTTGAAGGTTTGATGAGTTCTGGGCGTTTAGCCATTGGTAGTCGTAGGCGCAGATGAATTGCTGGAGAAGATGGAGGAGTACAGTGCGACATCTGTGGACGAAATTTAATATGTCGAGTAGTGTGGGTAAAAAGTCGCAGATTAGAATTTGTTCTTCTTCGCTATTTGGGTTTTCTGAAACTAAAAGGAAGATTAGAAATAATGAAATGATTGGAAAGTTACCTCCTTTTCCGTAATTTAATATTTTTGGGACGAAATCGGTTTTGAGGTCTTTGTGGAGGAGGTAAACTTCGCGGCAAACTGCGGTGAAAACGGTTAAAACTTTGTTGTAAACTTTGCTGTCGGTGTCGAGTTTTTCGAAAATGCTGCAATGTTCTTTGTCGAGAATCTGGAAGAAAAGGTGATTTGATGGCTTTTGGAAATGTGGACTGACCTGGATGCCGAGGGGATCTAGAACTTCTCCATGCTGGAGCTGCAGACCTTTTTTGAGGTAATGAAACTTGACGGAAATACTTTCAAGGAATTGGCCGTAGCTGACGAGGACCATTTGACCCGCTTGCTCTAAAGGAACAAAAGATGGGTGATGGATTAAAGGGGATGTGGAGGAAGATCGGGGAGGTGGGGAGGGTAGGGGTGGTGATGAGAGATTATGGGAGATGTGGGGGAAGATTGGTGGAAGTGGGGAGAGTAGAGGTGGTGAAGAGACATTAAGGGGATGATTGGGGAAGGTGAGGAGGGTAGAGGAGGTGATGATAGATTAGTGGGATGTAGGGGGAGGTCGGGGGAGGGTAGAGGTGGTGATGAGAGATTAAAATGGATGTGGGGGAAGATCGAGGGAGGTGGTGAGGGTAGGGGTGGTGATGGGAGATTAGGGGTCGTGGGGAGAGTAGAGGAGGTGATGAAAGATTAAGGGGGATGTTGGGGAGGTGGGGAGGGTAGAGGTGGTGATAAGAGATTAAGGGGGATGTGGGGGAGATTGGGAAGGTGGGGAGAGTAGAGGTGGTGATGAGAGATAAAGGGGATGTTGGGGGGAGTATTGGGGTAGGTGGGGAGGGTAGGGGTGGTGATGAGAGATTATGGGGGGATGTGGGGGAAGATTGGTGGAAGTGGGGAGAGTAGAGGTGGTGAAGAGAGATTAAGGGGATGATTGGGGAAAGTGGGGAGAACAGAGGTGGTGATGATAGATTAAGTGGGATGTAGGGGGAGATTGGGGGAGGTGGGGAGGGTAGAGGTGGTGATGAGAGATTAAAGGGGATGATTGGGGAAGGTGAGAAGAGTACGGTAAAGGTGATGATAGAGTTAGGGGGGATACGGGGGATTGGGGGAGGGGGGAGAATAGAGGGTGATGATAGATTAAGTGGGATGTAGGGGGTGATTGGGGGAGGAAGGGAGGGTAGAGGTGGTGATGAGAGATTAAAGGGGATGTTGGGGGGAGATTGGGGTAGGTGGGGAGGGTAGGGGTGGTGATGAGAGATTAAGGGGATGATTGGGGAAGGTGAGGAGAGTACGGTAGAGGTGAAGGTAGAATGGGAGGATACGGGGGATTGGAGGAGGTGGGGAGAGTAGAGGTGGTGATGATATATTAAGTGGGAGATCGGGGGAGGAAGGGAGGGTAGAGGTAGTGATGAGAGATTAAGGGGGATGTGGGGGAAGATCGGGGGAGGTGGGGAGGTAGGGAGGGTAGGGGTGGTGATGAGAGATTAAGGGGGATGTGGGGGGAGATTAGGGGAGGTGGGTAGAGTAGAGGGAGGTGATGAGAGATTAAGGGGAAGGTTGGGGGAGGTGGGCAGGGTAGAGGTGGTGATGAGAGATTAAGGGGGATGTGGGGGAGATTGGGGAAGGTGGGGAGAGTGGAGGTGGTGATGAGAGATTAAATTGGATGTTGGAGGGTAGAGGTGGTGATGATAGATTAAGGGGGATATGGGGGAAGATTGGGGGAGGTAGAGAGAGTAGAGGTGGTGATGATAGATTAAGTGGGATGTAGGGGGTGATTGGGGGAGGAAGGGAGGGTAGAGGTGGTGATGAGAGATTAAAGGGGATGTTGGGGGAGATTGGGGTAGGTGGGGAGGGTAGGGGTGGTGATGAGAGATTAAAGGGGATCTGGGGGGAGAACGGGGGGGCGGTGGGGAGGGTAGAGGTGATGAGAGATGATAGGGGGAATGTGGGGAGGGCAGAGGTGGTAATGAGAGATTAAGGGGGAGGTGGGGAGGGTCGTTGTGGTTAATGGAGTACATCTTCTATTATAACGACCTTTTTTAGTCAGATTTTGAACCCTAATCGACAAGAGAAGCCGATTTTAAGCTCCTTTCGACTATGAAGACCCTTTTAAGCCTGATTTTGTTCTTTCTTCGACAAAAAAGACCCTTTTGAAACAAATTTATAGCAAAGATTCATGGTAGTCCACAAAATTCAATATTTCCAGCCAATAAACGTTATTTAAACTTACCCAAAGCTTCCATGGCGGAATTTTCACTGTAAAAACTTAAATTCCACAGTTCTTTGATTAATCTTAAACGTTTTGAAGTCAAAATTAACAAAGAAGGGCCAAATAAATGCTTATCAACAAGTTTCGTTGTTTCCTTTTATCAATTTGACATAAAAGAGGGAGGTTGCTAGGTTGACTCAATGTTACCTAATGACGTAATTTTGTGGGAACTGGTTAACCATTAGATTTTCACCTTGATTTACTCTGTACTTGTAGGATAGGTAATTGTGGGTTAGGATTGTGAGTTTTGAGGCCATGAAAATGCTTATTTGAGGAAAATGTCGATATCAACATTTATTTCTAAATTCCACAAGGAAGCAGCTTAGGTAGGCTGCAGTAAAAATTAATTCTAGAAAGACATTTTTATTTTACAAACTAACTGCATATTCTGACAATACAATGAAGTTTTAAAGATATGGACACAATACATACTATAAAATTCACCTTACTAGGCTTATATTTTTATTTGAATTTAATATTTTATTACCACACAATAATGTTGATTATAATATAATTTTATAGCATATCACACCTTTTTATATTTTGAGTTCGACAAGACTCAAATAACTAAATAAAAATGGCTAAAAAAATTAATACAATAAAAAAAACAACAATGAAATGACTAGATATAATAAAAAATACGTCTATAGGCTAATGAAACAAACTTGAAAAGTAAGATTATTTGATTTATAATTAAAGGACTAGAAATAAGGTAAAAATACTTTATTGTATTTTGGCACCGTTTTTTCTTTATTTACAGTCATTTTAGGTGCCTTAATTTTTTGTTAAATATGTTGGGATACTAATCTGTGACTTTGGCACTAGTATCAGTTCGCTGTTGAGCTTCAGTTCTTTTTTGAAAATTTTTTTGTTTTGAAAAATAATTTTATTTGTTGTTTGGAAGAAGAGCAAGATGCAGAAGATGAGGTGCGTTTGGAGCCAAAGGACATGCTCAAGTAGATCTAGAGTCGTGAATCTATGAGCTCGTATGGCTGGAATCCTAATTCCAAACAGTCGGAGAACAAAACTGGGTCCGACAAGATGGGATCTGAGTTTTCAAAAAGATCTTCCTCTATTACTAAAGGTGCTGGAAAAAAAATATAAGGGATGGTAAGTCATAGATGAACCAATAGAGGTCAGAATCTTTCATAACCTATACGATAGGAGCTGATACGTTATCAGCTCGCTCTAAACAATACCATTGTTTTTAGGTTCAGCGGTGTTAAAATTACTTTTTAAGGATAATTTTGGCATGATATTTATTATTTCGTGCCATCGAATATGATTAGAAGGCACTAAATATCATTTTAGCAAGTTTTTCGGTGTTTATGAGGGTGGAGGAGAAATTTTTTTTATATTGTTGTAAGTACATACCTGAAGCGTTGTCGTTTTTCGAGAGGTGGTTGTATTCGACCTCAACTTGTCGATCGATCCCGTTCAAAATATCTGTGGCGACTCGGACAAGATGGGGGTCTCGGTTGGACGCGAAATTGGACGAGTCGTTGCTGGTGTCGTCGATCATGATGCTTCTAGTCGCCATTTCCAGCTCCTCCTCTTCTTTTCTGTCCATCAGCTTTCGTTTACGCTCTTCCCTCGAGCCTTTCTTTTGTTCTTGCTGGATAGAAAGAACAAAAATTTAAGTGTATCCATAAAACATGGATGAGATGGGGGTGGATTGGGGGTGGTGGGGAGAGCAGAGATGGTGATGAGAGATTGGGGGAGGAATATTAGGGGAGGTTTAAAATCAGAAAATTCCCACAGAAATACCAACAGCTTTAAAAAGGTAAATAAGAGAAAAATGCGTAGCCACGTGGGCTTTAATGTATAACCTCATTAATATTAGATAAGCCAGCATAATACGCCCATTAAAAAGTAACCTACCCAGCGTTTAAATTGGTCGTCATATTCTTTGTTCAATGTCCAAAAATGTCCGCCGTTGTTACACCTTTCACCTTTCCTGAATTGCGGGTTTATACTCAAATTATGCCGTATAGAGTTCTTCCATCTTCCATCATTCTTCTTATAATATGGATAATTGCTGCTACAATGAGAAAAAAAATGTTAAAAAAAATATAAGGTAACAATATTTTGACATAAAAAATTTTGTTCAATAGTTTCATTATTAGCTGATGAAAGCAGAGGGCTTAAAGACCTATGTGATCAGGGCGTTCTGGGGATCACGAAAATATAGGAGTTTCCAATTCATGTTTATTGTTATATATATATAATTTATTTATAATCCTTAAAAATCATGAATCACCAAGATCGAGAACCATCCAAGCTACCATCCTAGAACCCCCCAAACGAAACGATCGATGTTCTAGACAAGGCACCGACTGTCACTGTTGTATATCAACAGCCTCTTGAGCGTTTAAAAAAATGATCGCCTTAAAATAATGAAAAAATAAATTATAAAATAAAACCACTTACTATATCCATTTGTAAATTTCCGAAACGGTCAGTTCTCCTTTTTCTTTGAGGGCTTTTTCGATCAACTCGGTGTAGGTGAGGCCTGGCTTGGCATTCTGCGACGTGTCCACGTATTCTAGACGTCCTTCATCTAAATATATATATATATATATATAAAAATTAAGAAAATGAGCTTACATCCTCTAGTGGAAGGGTCACTGTTGCGAAAAAGAGACGCCGCACTGAGGTTGACAAGCCAGGAAAGATTCGCTGGTTCTTCTTCTTTCGATTCGCTTTTCGATGCGATTTTGATCTTCTGCGATTCGTTTTCGAAATATTCTGCTGAAGGGTCGAGATTCGCCACCTGCTGCAAGAACAGACCATCCGTGCTGCCGTTCTCCAACTTCCTCTTTTTCAACAAACAGTTTTCCATAATTTGGAATATTTCGTGCATTGGCACTGAAGAAATCAAACGATTCTATTTATATGAATAAAAAAAAATTCACGGTCGCTCGACTTGATTGTAACCGTCAATGCAAAAAATTTAAGAAAAAACGACACAGCAGCAAGTCCTAAGTCTGATTATACTGCCACTTTTGGTAAATTTTAAATTAAATTGTTTTTTAAAACGTTAAACTATGAATAAGGTAATGACTAGATGGGTTGCAATAAGGAACTGAGGAGACGCGGGTGGTGAAACACCGGCCGTACTTGGCGGTACCATCCGAGGTTCCCCGCCGCTCTTTTTACTCCCCTTTTCTCGTCATTCATGCATTTCAGAACGAACAATTATGCTCAATTCATAAAATACAGGTTCCACATTTTTAAATCTCAGGGGGTCTACTCTGATCTCTTGAAAAAGCATTCATTACACTTTTTTTCTGTATTTTGGTTGAATAATGGAAGTGCCTACTGTGATCCAAATGGGACATTGGTAAGGAGCTTTGCTCGCGAGAGGAAAAAAATCACACCCCCAGAGTTATTCAACGTGGACCATGTTGGTAGCTATGTAAGGAGAGAAATTTTTGGATTCGACTAGAAAAATAAAAGAAAAAAATTGCTAACCTCATTCAATAACTGAAGACAAGCTGATGGAGAGAGCACTGGATAAATATGGATAAATTCAAAAATTGTCTAATCGTAATTTATAAAATAACGCGTAAGCCAAGGAATGTTTAGGGGGATAAAAAAGTTTTTTTCGACCTATTATATCAGCTGGTTGGATTATCTTTTTTGAAATAAAATGGGTTAGGTTATTTCATATTTTATTTCCAGCCAATCGGTACGGTTCAGCAAAATATAGGGAAAGGGCCCCATTTGTCGTGAAACAATAGTATCTAGTTAAAAGGGCCAATAGTGTACAAAAAGGGCCAAAAACCAAGCTAAAAAGGGCCCAATTTGTCCTAAAGGAATAGGATCAACTTAAAAGGGCCCTTAAAAGTGTCCAAAAAGGGCCAAAAACCTAGCCAAAAAGGCCAAAAACCAAGCAAAAAGGGCCCTATTTGTCGTAAAACAATAGTATCTTGCTAAAAGAGCCCATAGTGTCCCAAAGGGGCCAAAAACCAAGCAAAAAGGGCCCTATTTGTCGTAAAACAATAGAATCTAGTTAAAAGGGCCAATAGTGTCCAAAAAGGGCCAAAAACCAAGCTAAAAAGGGCCCAATTTGTCCTAAAGGAATAGGATCAACTTAAAAGGGCCCTTAAAAGTGTCCAAAAAGGGCCAAAAACCTAGCCAAAAAGGCCAAAAACCAAGCAAAAAGGGCCCTATTTGTCGTAAAACAATAGAATCTAGTTAAAAGGGCCAATAGTGTACAAAAAGGGCCAAAAACCAAGCCAAAAAGGCCAAAAACCAAGCAAAAAGGGCACTGTTTGTCGTAAAACAATAGTATCTAGTTAAAAGGGCCAATAGTGTCCAAAAAGGGCAAAAAACCAAACAAAATGGGCCCTACTTGTCGTAAAACCATAGTATCTTGCTAAAAGGGCCCATAGTGCCCCAAAAGGGCCAAAAACCAAGCAAAAAGGGCCCTATTTGTCGTAAAACAATAGAATCTAGTTAAAAGGGCCAATAGTGTACAAAAAGGGTCAAAAACCAAGCCAAAAACCCAGCTAAAAAGGCCCCAATTTGTCCTAAAGGAATAGGATCCAGTTAAAAGGTCCACAGTGTCCAAAAAGGGCCAAAAACCATTCTAAAAAGGCCAAAAACCAATAAAAAAGGGCCCTATTTTGTCGTAAAACAATAGCATCCACCTAAAAAGGCCCTAGTGTCCAAAAAGGGCCAAAAACCATTCTAAAAATGCCAAAAACCAAGAAAAAAGGGCTCTATTTGTCGTAAAACAATAGCATCCACCTAAAAAGGCCAAAAACCAAGCAAAAAGGACCCTACTTGTCGTAAACGAATATTATCCAGTTAAAATTGCCCTAGTATCCAAAATGGGCCAAAAACCATTCTAAAAAGGCCAAAAACCAAGCAAAATGGGCCCTATTTGTCGTAAAACAATAGTATCTTGCTAAAAGGGCCCATAGTGCTCCAAAAGGGCCAAAAACCAAGCAAAAAGGGCTCTATTTGTCGTAAAACAATAGCATCCACCTAAAAAGGCCAAAAACCATGTTGAAAAGGCCAAAAACCAAGCTAAAAGGACCCTACTTGTCGTAAGCGAATATTATCCAGTTAAAATTGCCCTAGTATCCAAAATGGGCCAAAAACCATTCTAAAAATGCCAAAAACCAAGCAAAAAGGGCCCTATTTGTCGTAAAACAATAGCATCCACCTAAAAGGGCAATAGTGTCCAAAAAGGGCCAAAAACCATGCTGAAAAGGCCAAAAACCAAACAAAAAGGGCCCTATTTGTCGTAAAGGAATAGTATCTAGTTAAAAGGGCCAATAGTGTCCAAAAAGGGCCAAAAACCAAGCAAAATGGGCCCTATTTGTCGTAAAACAATAGTATCTTGCTAAAAGAGCCCATAGTGTCCCTAAAGGGCCAAAAACCAAGCAAAAAGCGCCCTATTTGTCGTAAAACAATAGAATCTAGTTAAAAGGGCCAATAGTGTACAAAAAGGGCCAAAAACCAAGCCAAAAACCCAGCAAAAAAGTTCCCAATTTGTCCTAAAGGAATAGGATCCAGTTAAAAGGGCCCAAGTGTCCAAAAAGGGCCAAAAACCATTCTAAAAAGGCCAAAAACCAATCAAAAAGGGCCCAATTTGTCGTAAAACCATAGCATCTACCTAAAAGGGCCCTAGTGTCCAAAAAGGGCCAAAAACCATTCTAAAAAGGCCTAAAACCAAGCAAAAAGGGCCCTATTCGTCGTAAAACAATAGCATCCAGCTAAAAGGGCCAAAAACCATGTTGAAAAGGGCCCAATTTGTCCTAAAGGAATAGGATATAGTTAAAAGGGCCCTAGTGTCCAAAAATGGCCAAAAACCAAGCCCTAAAGGCCAAAAACCAAGCAAAAAGGGCCCTATTTGTCTTAAAGGAATAGGATCCAGTTAAAAGGGCCCTAGTGTCCAAAAATGGCCAAAAACTATCCAAAAGGGCCCAATTTGTCGCAAAGGAATAGTATCCAGTTAAAAGGACCCCTAGTGTCCAAAAAGGGCCAAAAGGGCCCAATTTGTCGTTAAGTATTAGCATCCAGTTAAAAGGGCTCTAGTGTCCAAAAAGGGCCAAAAACCATGCTGAAAAGGCCAAATACCAAACAAAAAGGGCCCTATTTGTCGTAAAGGAATAGGATCCAGTTAAAAGGGCCCTAGTGTCCAAAAATGACCAAAAACCAATCCCTAAAGGCCAAAAACCATCCAAAAGGGCCCAATTTGTCGCAAAGGAATAGTATCCAGTTAAAAGGACCCCTAGTGTCCAAAAAGGGCCAAAAGGGCCCAATTGTGTCGTTAAGTATTAGCATCCAGTTAAAAGGGCCCTTGTCCTACGAAAACATCGATCACCATGCTCTCAAGACATAAGGATCTCATAAAATCCCTCATAATCAGATTATGTAGCTCGACTTTTGCATGAAGAGCAATTTAGGATGCAAATAAAAATAATAGCGTCTCGAATCGGTTTAATATTAGATGAGAATAATGTAGGTAGATGATATAGTAAGGTCGATAAAATTATAGACGTTTCAATCGTTTTAAAAAGGATGTAGAAGTAATTATGCGTTGTATAGTCGGAGGAGAGCCTGAGGACAAAAAGGACACCGAAGAGGGGAGGTAGGAGGAGGATAGGAAATGGAAGTTTTAAAAAAAGGTAAAGAACCAGAAGGAGGTGGGGAGATAATAACTTTATTTGAAAGTAGATGGGGTGGGGAGCGAAGGGACTGACGTCTCAATCTGTACTCATTCCAAGGCGTTAGTATGTTGTGAAGTCTTGCCATGTTCGGAGGAAAATCAGGTCCACTTTCGTGAATGTCCCGACGATAAACAAATGGTATGTGAACCATTTTTAAAGCAATTATTTCATTTTGAAACGATTTCGATTTTTTGAGCCTTTTCATTTTTACATTCTTTCTTCCCCTTCAATCCTCGTTTGTGAAAGCCACCGTAGGTCCTCTACTTAGGTGGTCTTCCCCGCTCGCTTGCTCCTCTTTCTTTTTCCACTGTCATATTTACACCATGTGTTTTTCAAATAAAAACCGAATTATTTTTTCACATCAAATATAAACTTTTTTTTTTCTTTATATTTTGCAACAAATTCTTCTGTATACAATGTTCGTTGAACAGAAGACCTCACTATGTTTTAAATCATAATAGGTTTTGCAAAAACCCAAAATTTGACGGTTTTATTAATTTATTGGTTTGCTAGAATTATTATGGGTTTTGGACGTTTGGAAGCATGCTGGTTGTAAGGAAATGTTTTTCCTGATAAATAGGTAAAACACGAAGTAATCAAATATCGCGTTATTCCATTGGGCCGGTGATGATCATTCGGAAAACCGGTTTTTTTTAGTCTCATCAAAATTGCTCGGCTTTGAGATGGTTCGCTTGCTATGAAGGGAAGGGTTTTGCTTATTTTGTTTTTATTGAAAAGTTGTAGAAACAGTTTTTTTTTTTCATAAAGTATCGGGATAACAGTAAGTGTTATTAGAGAGGAAAACACTTGTTGCCACTTAAAAAGAAAGAAAAAAAACATTACAACGATGGATAATTGCATTTGCGTGGAGGATGCTTACGACATTTACACTAGTCTTTTAACTTTCTCAAAGAGAAGTTATTGTATTACCGTCGGATTCGGGTTTTTGGGGAAGGGTCTTCCAGACCCCCTAGGGTCAAACTGACTTTTGATCTTTGCCGGACATGACTTTGTCTGTGGTGCCGGCCGTCCGGCCGTCCGTCGCCTTTTTTCTCGGAACACTTCACGGCCACAATTTTCATCCGATTTTCACGAAATTTTCACACAATCTTCCTTTCGTGGTTATCTTGAAAGTGACGAGAGCGATTTTTGAAATTCGACAAAATGGCGGAGATATGTCTGTCTATTTTCTATGCTTAATTTATAAAAAAAAGTTTTATGGTTGGCATGATTAGTTATTCATTGGTTTTTGTTTCTTTTTTCTCATCTTTTTTTGTCAAACGAAGGTTTTGTATACTTTAGCAATAGGGGTCTTTTTCGTTAAAAAGGGTCAAAATATGGCTGAAAAGGTTCCTTGTTTTATCAAGAAAGGTTCAAATGTAGGCTGAAAGGGGTCTTTTTTTGTTTAAAAGGGTCAAAATTTAGCTGAAAAGGGTCTTTTCTTATCATAAAAAGGTTTAAATTAGACTATAATGGGTCTTTTTTTTGTCCAAAAAGGGTCAAAATTAGGCTGAACGGAGTCTTTTCTTGTCGTAAAAGGTTCAAAATCATGCCGAAAAAGGTCTTTTTTGTCAAAAAGGTTCAAAATCTGGCTGCAAAGTGTTAAAATCTAACTTAAAAGTGTCTTTCCTCGTCAAAAATGGTCATAATCTGGCAAAAAAAAAGGGTCAAAATCTGGCTGAAAAGTGTCTTTCCTCGTCAAAATCTGGCCAAAAAGGGTCTTTTCTTGTCATAAAGGGTCTAAATCTGGCAGAGAAGGGTCACAATCTAGCTAAAAAGTGTCTTTCCTCGTCAAAAATGGTCAAAATCTGGCATAAAAGGGTCATTTCTGTCTCAAAAGGTCAAAATCTGCTGAAAAGTGTCTTTCCTGTCAAAAAGGTCAAAAGTCTGGCTGAAAAAGTTCTTTCTCGTCAAAAATGGGTCAAATCTGGCCAAAAAAGGGTCATAATCTAGCTAAAAAGTGTCTTTCCTCGTCAAAAATGGTCAAAATCTGGTTGAAAAGGGTCATTTCTGGTCTCAAAAGAGTCAAAATCTGGCTGGAAAGTGTCTTTCCTTGTCAAAAATGGTCAAAAGCTGGCAATTAAGGGTCAAAATCGAGCTAAAAAGTGTCTTTCCTCGTCAAAAATGGTCAAAAATCTGCTGAAAAGTCTGCAAAAAGGCAAAATCTAGCGTCAAAAAGGTCAAAACTCTGCTCTGAAAAGTGTCTTTCCTCGTCAAAAATGGTCATAATCTGCCAAAAAAAAAAGGGTCAAAATCTGCCTGAAAAGTGTCTTTCCTCGTCAAAAAGGGTCAAAATCTGGCTGAAAATGGTTTTTTCTTGTCATAAAGGGTCAAAATCTGGCTGAGAAGGGTCATAATCTAGCTTAAAAGTGTCTTTCCTCGTCAAAAATGGTCAAAATCTGGCATAAAAGGGTCAAAATCTAGCCTAAAAGTGTCTTTCCTCGTCAAAAATGGTCAAAATCTGGCTGAAAAGGGTCATTTCTGGTCTTAAAAGAGTCAAAATCTGGCTGGAAAGTGTCTTTCCTTGTCAAAAATGGTCAAAACCTGGCAATTAAGGGTCAAAATCTAGCTGAAAAGTGTCTTTCCTCGTCAAAAATGGTCATAATCTGCTGAGAAAGGCATAATTAGCCGAAAAGTGCTTTCTCGTCAAAAATGGTCAAAATCTAGCAAAAAGGGTAAAAATCTCCGAAAAGTGTCTTTCCTCGTCAAAAGGTTCAAAATCTGGCTGAAAAGGGTCTTTATTGTCATAAAGGGTCAAAATCTGGCTGAGAAGGGCCATAATCTTGCCGAAATCTTTCCTCGTCAAAAATGGTCAATATCTAGCAAAAAAAGGGTGAAAATCTACCCGAAAAGTGTCTTTCCTCGTCAAAAATGGTCAAAATCTGACTGAAAAGGGTCATTTCTGGTCTTAAAAGAGTCAAAATCTGGCTGGAAAGTGTCTTTCCTTGTCAAAAATGGTCAAAAGCTGGCAATTAAGGGTCAAAATCTAGCTGAAAAGTGTCTTTCCTCGTCAAAAATGGTCAAAATCTGGCTGAGAAAGGCCATAATCTAGCCGAAAAGTGTCTTTCCTCGTCAAAAATGGTCAAAATCTAGCAAAAAAGGGTAAAATCTACCCGAAAAGTGTCTTTCCTCGTCAAAAATGGTCAAAATCTGGCTGAAAAGGGTCTTTTATTGTCATAAAGGGTCAAAATCTGGCTGAGAAGGGCCATAATCTTGCCGAAATCTTTCCTCGTCAAAAATGGTCAATATCTAGCAAAAAAAGGGTGAAAATCTACCCGAAAAGTGTCTTTTCTCGTCAAAAATGGTCAAAATCTGACTAAAAAGTGTCTTTTCTTGTCACATAGGGTCAAAATCTGGCAGAGAAGGGTCATAATCTAGCCAAAAAGTGTCTTTCCTCGTCAAAAATGGTCAAAACCTGGCAATTAAGGGTCAAAATCTACCCGAAAAGTGTCTTTTATCGTCAAAAATGGTCAAAATCTGGCTGATAAGTACGAAGAGGGTGAAAATCTGGCTCTATCAGCATCCCAAAAAAGATAACATTTCTTTGAACTTTGGCCTATTTTATTGAAAATAAACTTCCTTTTCAGCAAACCAATTTTCATGCCATGCGTGCATATTATTAGTTAATTAGAAAGATCTTTTTCCCTCGTCCCAAACCGTTTCAATGAACGGTGTTTTTACATTCAAGTAATATCTTAATTTTCGAAACTCATGGCAAAATGATATTTTTCGTTTATGACTTTTTTATTGCCCTGAACCGTTCATGGTCTTTTTTTTTACAACTTTCAAATAATCCTTTCTTGCGAGAGTAATTCTTGGAAGCCAATTTCAGGAGCCAAAGGGTTCAAAGGAACCGACAGTGCTTAGCAACACTTTTAAGTACTCATCTCTGATTAATTTTTTGAGAAACAGGAAAGAGATAAGCCAACCGAGACCACACGATTTTCTTTCTTTATAGTATTAAAAAAGTATAAGCATCGAGGTTGTAGAACTTGGCAGCTTTCCGTCCCGCCAATTTATAGATCTATAAAGAACCCACTTTTTGAGAAAGTTTTTGAGGTTCCTCCTCCATACCCTTTTAAATCGAAATCTCTTTAGAAAGTCAAATCTTGAAAATCATTGCAAAATTTAAAATGATACGAAATCCATGAAATATAAACACCCTTTATAAGATAAAAGGTGGAAATGAATAAAAAGGTTTACGACTCGGGACTAGACCTCTGTGGGTGGCGCACATTTAAAACGGTCGCTCTTGACAAAAATAGAATATTCGATTTTTTTGAAGAAGATATATATTTTGTAATACGGCTTCCATTTAAAAATTGTGATGATTTTAGAAACGGAAGCTTGAAGTATTTCGGTTTGTCATTAGAGGTCTGGAAAATCGGTAGATAGGAGGCGCCTTGAGTTTTCTTTCCTTTTTTTTCTGCAGTTAAAAACAGGAAGTTATTAAGGGCGCTTTTTAAAAACGAAAAAGGAACTGGCCCTCTCAACTCCAGGTAAGGTCTCGGAGAACGGCGCGCCAAGATAGCCTGGCTTTGAAAAAGTCGGAAGTAAAAAATAAGTCCTGTGTCGTGTTTTTTTGACATGACGAAAAAAAGTATCGAAGTAAACCCCCCTTCGATTTTATCGAGGAATCGATTGGTATCGATAACTTTTGGATCAGACATACAGGGTGCTCCAGAACGACCCTAACTTCGTTATTAGAAGTGCGAACCCTATGTTTTGACTATAGAATTCGATTTTGCGGTTCATTTCCAGTAACTTTTACTTCAAACATTTTTTGATAGGACCAAACGTTTCCTGGTTATGGTCCACTTTAAGGTGGCACATTTTTCATAACTCCAGAACGTTTGGTCCTATCAAAAAAGTGTATGAAGTAAAAGTTACTGGAAATCAACCCTAAAATCGAATTCCATCGTCAAAACACAGGGTTTGCATATAAAATAACGAAGTTAGGGTCGTTCTGGAGCACCCTGTATGTCATTTCAAAAAGTTATTGATTCCAATCGATTCCTTGCTAAAATCCAAGGGGGGTTTACTTCGATACTTTTTTCATCAGGTCAAAAGTCTGGCTGGTCCACTCTAGCACACCTTTTCGGGGATCCCTTGCATGGTAGTTCACAAGTTAAGGCCGATTTTCATGAACTTTTCTGACTTTTTTTTTGCTCTCATGCAATTCTGGAACAATGAATCACCTAATTAGGAAAAATCCACACAATTTTAACTAAAAATTTTGTTTTCAATGTTGCAGATTGTCAAACTTTTGGGATTTTCTAATGGATCATTCGTCCCGCCGATACTCTCAAATCGCAGTTGAACAAGTGAGTACTATCTCAACACATAGGAACTAAATACCCTCCCCCATCACTTCCCCAACCTCCCACCACCTCTGCATCACCTCCCCTACAAGTTATGAGGTTCCTCCTCCATGTAGGCATTTTTTCGTAGTCTTTGATCGATTGAAGTATTTAGGTTTATTTAAAATTATACCTAATTTTCTATCCTTAAAAGCTAAAATCTTGTTTTTATTGAAGTATCTCACGTGTCGATAAAAACTGCGTAGGTGTATTGAATGAAACGTTAGACCGTGTGGCCTCCCCGGACTGACATGCGACCAAATGGGCACTTTCACTTGAAACATACCAGCCCTTGGGTGTGTTTAGAATAATTCCCTCTTGCGAACGTATGTCGGGCATAAATATAGAATATAGACCTGACTCAATTTCAAAGCGGTCCACAGTGGGACAGAACTTGAAGACAGACCAAAAGTTCGGACAGTTTGGTCCTATCAAAAAAGTGTTCTAAGTAAAAGTTACTGGAAATCAAGCGTACAATCGATTTCTGTCGTCAAAACATAAGGCTTGCTTGTAAAATAACGAAGTTAGGGTCATTCTGGAGCATCCTGCATGCCTGATCCAAAAGATATTGATACCAATCGATTCCTCGCTCAAAATTAAGGGGGGTTTACTTCGATACTTTTTTTCGTCAGATCAAAATTCTGGCAGATAATAGGCAGAAAATGCCAGTCCCAAAATGGCACTTCGATTTTCATGTCTTTTAGTAGAAACTTAATTCAGACGTTCCTATAGGCTTTTATGTTAACTTTTTGTTTAAGTCGAGTTACAACATTCCTCAAAATGTTAAATAAAACGCACATTTTTGACTTAATCGAAAATCCGTTTGAAGATTCTAAAAGTACTAAAAAAAAACACGTTTTTTAAAAAAAAAATTTGTTAGGTTCCATTGAGAAGAACGGGATTTATAGGGGTTCAAAGTTAAAAACGCAATTTTTAAAAACGTCATAAAATTTTTTCTATTATAGTTAAGACATTTCTGTTTTTTGGAAAATTTAGGTATTAAATAGGGCTACAAATTGCCACTAGTACGGTTTCGATATCATACAAATTAGGGGTTTTACAGCCGTTTTTCCAAAAAAAAGACCAAAAAAAATTAACTTCAACCCAATTTTTAGACCAGTTAATGAGCACCAATCATATTGCCCTTATAACAGTTTAAAGAGGAACCATTTACAAAGAAATTGGAGGTAGTCCGGTGTCTCAAACTTAATTGCTTCGGGAGTTACTGATTTTTGAAACAAAAAATCCAGTTCTGTCCCACTGTACGGTCTTTAACATCAAAAACAGTCATTTTCCGACTAGCAATGTTGCTTTAACATTTTCCTCCCAATTTTACCACAGAGCCCAAATTTTCAAAATATAATCCGAAGTTAACCAACAAAATGATGTTTCATTTTGACCTCATAACAAGAAATACCGTTTGGAACTTTTTTTGATAAGAAAAGTCCCTTTTCAGCTAGATTTTGACTCTTTTTAGCTTGATTTGGACCGATTTCAGCTAGATTTGGACCGATTTCAGCTAGATTTGGACCCTTTTCAGCTAGATTTTGACCCTTTTTAGCTAGATTTTCACCCTTTTTAGCTAGATTTTGACCCTTTTTGACAATAAAAGACCCTTTTTAACCTTATTTTGAACCTTATTTTATTTAAAAAAAGAGACCCTTTTAAGCTATATTTTGACCCTTTTCTATAAGAAAAGACCCATTTTTAACTTTTTTGATAACAAAAGACCCGTTTCAGCTAGATTTTGACCCTTTTTGAGAAGAAAAGACACATTTTAGCCTTATTTTGAACCTTTTTTTGATAAGAAAAGACCCTTTTAAGCTAGATTTTGACCCTTTTTGACAATTAAAGACCCCTTTTAGCCTAATTTTGAACCTTTTTTTAAATTAAAATAAAAGAGACCCTTTTAAGCTAGATTTTGACCCTTTTTGAGAAGAAAAGACGAATTTTAGCCTAATTTTGAACCTTTTTTTGATAAGAAGAGACCCTTTTCAGCAGATTTGACCCTTTTTTGAGAAGAAAAGACCCTTTTCAGCTGGTTTTGACCCTTTTTTGAGAAGAAAAGACACATTTTAGCCTAATTTTGAACCTTTTTTTGATTAACAAAAGGGACCCTTTTAAGCTATATTTTGACCCTTTTCGACAAGAAAAGACCCATTTTTAACCTTTTTGATAAGAAAAAACCCTTTTCAGCTAAATTTTGACCCTTGTTGACAAGAAAAGACCCTTTTTAGCCTAGTTTTGAGCCTTTTTTGATAAGAAAAGACTCTTTTTGCCCAAACTTTGACCAACAAAATATTCTTTTTAGGAAGAATTTGTATCTTTTTGACAAGAAGAGCCCTTTTTAGCCTAATTTTAATCTTTTTCTCAAAAAAGACCTTTTTTAGCCAAATTTTAAGGGTTCCACTTCCACAACTACCAGAACGACATAATCGTTTTTTTTGCTCCCAATTACAATCAAAACAAAAAAAGACGATTTTTTTTTTAAACGTATTTTCCACTTTGACGATCAAGACGTATTAAAACCGCAAGACCGGGGAACGTTGCGGTCAAGGCGCTTAGTGCAATAATTAATGTCGGTGGCTACAAAAGAATAATTTAGTCGAGTTTAAGCATACATACATCATTTTTATCAATTGTGGAGAAAATTACTATTAGTCGTAATTACTTCTATTACTAACTAGTAATTACAATTAGTAACATTTAGCTAAAATCGCTTTTATTCCTTCAACATAGGATCACCCAACTTTAGGGTTCTTCCTTTTGTAAAAAATTCAAGCGAAAAAGTGCCGGTCAACCTTTGACTCCCAAACGTTTGGCCCGATCAGAAGGAAAGGACATCGACTTTTTGAAATTCGAAAATTCGATTTCTCGTTTTTATTGTTTTGTTGTCATTGAGAAAAGTCATAGGTAAGACTGATTCATCACTCATGTGGGGTTCTTTACGCACCGTGTGTGGTCACAAAGCAGCTTGCATGACGGAATATCTTAAAAGGACGTGTCTTCAAGTAGTTTCCATTAAATTAAGTGCCATGGGAAGGAAAAGATTTCAAGATAGCACGTTTCATTATCAGATTATCGACGAGCAATTTAGCACTCGCTAAGCGGAACTCTTATACGGGTGATGATCCAAAATCTATCATGGAGGTCTCGGACAGAGGAAATGGAGAAAAAAAAAGCTATAAATAAAACTATACAGGAAACCGCTTGAATCTTACGTGAAAACGATATATTTTTATTTTTACGCATCGCTAATTTCTTTTAATTGGGCCTTTAAATTAAAAGAGTAAATTAGAGTTTTAAAGGTCTGGTCTGGTTTGCTAGTTATGGAAGTGGAAACCCAGAAAAACTTTTTCAAAAACCATAGCCTGTATATGGTGAAATTTTGGTGAAAATCAGGACTTTTCTACCAAAATCACCATTTGGCGGGGTAGAACGCTACCATGTTCTAGACGGTCAACCTCCTATATGGTGAAAATTTGGTGAAAATCGGTTTTTTTTCTACAAAATCATCATTTAACGTGGAGGAACACCACCTTGTTCCTGGATGCCAAAAACCCTAAGACCATGCCCTGTATATGGTGAAATTTTGGTGAAAATCGGTGGTTTTCAAGCAATATCACGATTAGGCGTTGCGGAATGCTACCGTGTTTTTAGATACCCCAACCTCCTTAGACCCTACCTTGTATATGGTGAAAATGTGGTGAAAATCTATGGTTTTCTGCTAAAATCACCGTGGGGGGGGGGAGCTACCGTGTTCCTAGATACCCCTAAGACTCTACCTTGCTTATGGTGAAATTTTGGTGAAAATCGGTGAATTTCCTGCAATATCACCATTAGGCGGGGCGGAAGCTACCGTGTTCGGATACCCCAACCTCCTAAGACCCTTACTTGTATATACAACTTCAGTTTTCACCATATGGTGAAAATTTGGTGAAAATCGATGGTTTTCTGCTAAAATCATCATTGAGCTACCGTGTTCCCAGATACCCCTAAGACCCTACCTTGCATATGGTGAAATTATGGTGAAAATCAGTGGTTTTCCAGCAATATCACCATTAGGCGGGGCGGAACTCAACCGCGTTTGTAGATACCCCAACCTTCTGAGACCCTTCCCTGTATATGGTGAAAATTTGGTGAAATCAGTGCTTTTCTACCCAAATTACCATTTGGCGGGGCGGAACGTTACCGAGTTCCTAGATACCCTTACCTCTTAATACTCTACCCTGTATATATGGTGAAATTTTGGTGAAAATCGGTGGTTTTTCAGCAATATCACCATTAGACGGGGCGGAAGCTACCGTATCAGATACATCCAATCTCCTAAGACCACCCTGTATATATCGTGAAATTTTGGTGAAAATAGGTGGTTTTCCAGCAATATCACATTAGACGGGGCGGAAGCTACCGTATCGATATACCCAATGTCCTAAGAACCACCCTGTATATGGTGAAATTTTGGTGAAATCAGTGCTTTCTACCCAAATTACCATTTGGCTGGGCGGAACATTACCGAGTTCCTAGATACCTTACCTCCTAATACCCTACCCTGTATATATGGTGAAATTTTGGTGAAAATCGGTGGTTTTTCAGAAATATCACCATTAGGCGGGGCGGAAGCTACCGTATTCAGATACATCCAATCTCCTAAGACCCAACCCTGTATATATCGTGAAATTTTGGTGAAAATAGGTGGTTTTCCAGCAATATCACCATTAGACGGGGCGGAAGCTACCGTATTCGGTATACCACAATCTCCTAAGACCCAACCCTGTATATGGTGAAATTTGGTGAAATCGTGCTTTTTCTACCCAAATTACCATTTGGCTGGGCGGAACATTACCGAGTTCCTAGATACCCTTACCTCCTAATACTCTACCCTGTATATATGGTGAAATTTTGGTGAAAATCGGTGGTTTTTCAGCAATATCACCATTAGACGGGGCGGAAGCTACCGTATTCGGATATACCCAATCTCCTAAGACCCAACCCTGTATATGGTGAAAATTTGGTGAAATCAGTGCTTTTCTACCCAAATTACCATTTGGCGGGGCGGAACGTTACCGAGTTCCTAGATACCCTTACCTCTTAATACTCTACCCTGTATATATGGTGAAATTTTGGTGAAAATCGGTGGTTTTTCAGAAATATCACCATTAGGCGGGGCGGAAGCTACCGTATTCAGATACATCCAATCTCCTAAGACCCAACCCTGTATATATCGTGAAATTTTGGTGAAAATAGGTGGTTTTCCAGCAATATCACCATTAGACGGGGCGGAAGCTACCGTATTCGGATATACCCAATGTCCTAAGAACCAACCCTGTATATGGTGAAATTTTGGTGAAATCAGTGCTTTTCTACCCAAATTACCATTTGGCGGGGCGGAACATTACCGAGTTCCTAGATACCCTTACCTCCTAATACCCTTCCCTGTATATATGGTGAAATTTTGGTGAAAATCGGTGGTTTTTCAGCAATATCACCATTAGCGGGCGGAAGCTACCGTATTCAGATACATCCATCTCCTAGACCCAACCCTGTATATATCGTGAAATTTTGGTGAAAATAGGTGGTTTTCCAGCAATATCACCATTAGACGGGGCGGAAGCTACCGTATTCGGTTATACCACAATCTCCTAAGAACCAACCCTGTATATGGTGAAAATTTGGTGAAATCAGTGCTTTTCTACCCAAATTACCATTTGGCTGGGCGGAACATTACCGAGTTCCTAGATAACCTTACCTCCTAATACCCTACCCTGTATATATGGTGAAATTTTGGTGAAAATCGGTGGTTTTTCAGCAATATCACCATTAGGCGGGGCGGAAGCTACCGTATTCGGATATACCACAATCTCCTAAGACCCAACCCTGTATATATCGTGAAATTTTGGTGAAAATAGGTGGTTTTCCAGCAATATCACCATTAGACGGGGCGGAAGCTACCGTATTCGGATACACCCCAATCTCCTGAGACCCAACCCTGTATATGATGAAAATCAGTGCTTTTCTACCCAAATCACCATTTGGCGGGGCGGAACGCTACCGTATTCCTAGAGACCTCATGTTACAAGCAAAAAAACTTTCTATTCTTCCGAGTCATGCGGGCTTAGAAGGTAATCGGTACGATACGGCTGGACATTCTCAAGAGCCCTCAGAATGATAAAAATTTAAGCATTTAAATTAAAAATATTTTAAAAAAATTTCCGAACCAAACTACATACTGAGAAGTGTAGCATTTTTCTATTTCACCAAGAATGTGTTAACCCTTAATTATTTAACAATTGACAATGGCGTAAAGAAAATAGTTTTTCAAAGGGAGGTACTACGCTTCACGGATTTTTCCAACATTGAAAAGACATCTTTTTCGTTTTTATACGCTCTTTGTGGATCTATTGCACTGCTGTAGGTCTAACGGCGCTGTCTTCTAATTCGTGATTCGAGCGTGACCCGTTTAAGGTTCTTCTTTCCATTGGCCCGTAAAGATGGTAAAACCTTGGTCTCTTCGGTCACATCTGCGCTATCAATTTAATTGTTTTACCTCGGAATGACACGTCGAGATCTTCACCACGCCCTTCATTCATGTCTTTCATTTTTTTCATTATTTCCATTGTCTTCACGGAGAATGGAATTTCGTGGCTGTATTAACAAGAGCGGACACCCACCAAGCGAAATTACAGGAGGAGCCGATTCGAATCTCGAGGCGGATCCTTTTCAGAAATTACTCATTCTAATTTCCCTTTCCACGGACCTCACAGTTTTTTTAAACACCCGAGAATTTTCAAAATTACTCTTTCACGTCTTCATTTTTCCGCGGAGAGAAATAAAAAATAAAAATGGAGTTTCACCGCTCAAGGCCTCGTGCGACGGGATGATCGAACCGAAATGCTCGAGACCACCCGCAAGGTGTCCGCTAAGCGGTCGAAATTTCAATGAAATTGGATGAATAGGACAGAAGAAATGAGCGTTTCCGGGAATCCGTCATTTCAAGGACGTTCGCCCTTCCACCTTTCGCCGTACACCTTTAAATATGGGACCACCCTCATACAAATCACAATATCCTCGAAATCACAGTAACAGACCATTCAAAATATTTTGATGATTACATTTTTTTGAACGCGGCAACGTTCCGCCCCCCAAAAATGGAGATTTTGATAGAAAAACACTGGTCTTAACACCATATACATGATAGTGTCATAAGAGGTTGGGGCTAGGGGCGCAGCAGTGTTCCGCCCAACCCGAAAATGGAGATTTGGGTAGACAACCACGGATCTTCACCAAAATTTTACCATATACAGGGTAGGGCATTAGGAGGTTGGGGTATCTAAGAACACGGTAGCGTTCCGCCCTGCACAATGGTGATTTGGGTAGAAAACCACCGATCTTAACCAAATGTTCACCATATACAGGGTAGGGTCTTAGGAAGTTGGGGTATCTAAGAACACGGTAGCGTTCCGCCCCGCCAAATGGCCATTTTGGTAGGAAAACACCGATCTTCACCAAATGTTCACCATATACAGGGTAGGGTCTTAGGAAGTTGGGGTATCTAAGAACACGGTAGCGTTCCGCCCCGCCAAATGGCCATTTTGGTAGGAAAACCACCGATCTTCACCAAATGTTCACCATATACAGGTTAGGGTCTTAGGAAGTTGGGGTATCTCAGAACACGGTAGCGTTCCGCGCCGCCAAATGGCCATTTTGGTAGGAAAACACCGATCTTCACCAAATGTTCACCATATACAGGTTAGGGTCTTAGGAAGTTGGGGTATCTCAGAACACGGTAGCGTTCCGCGCCGCCAAATGGCCATTTTGGTAGGAAAACACCGATCTTCACCAAATGTTCACCATATACAGGTTAGGGTCTTAGGAAGTTGGGGTATCTCAGAACACGGTAGCGTTCCGCGCCGCCAAATGGCCATTTTGGTAGGAAACCACCGATCTTCACCAAATGTTCACCATATACAGGTTAATGTCTTAGGAAGTTGGGGTATCTAAGAACACGGTAGCGTTCGGCCCCGCCAAATGGCCATTTTGGTAGGAAACCACCGATCTTCACCAAATTTTTACCATATATAGGGTACGACCGTTGAACCTAGGAACTCGGCAATGTTCCGCCCTGCCAGTAGAGAGAATTTTTGAGGAAGTTCTTGTTTTTCATCCTCCATTACTACCAGTTTTCTAATTTTTGTGTATTTTTTTTTCCACAGATGGGTCAACTGTTTTTCAGTTTAGCCGTCCTCTTGAGCTTCTTCGGCCCCTTTGTCGAATGCATCATGTGCGGGGAAGCTCGAATAAAATGCGCCAATCGGGGAGCATGCGGCACCGCCCTCCAAAGTTATTTCGTTAGCTGCCTAAGGCTCCACCAATCCCAGCAACTGACACATTGCCCTGAAGACTGCCTTAACGCACTAATCGCCCTCACTTCAACCCACGAAGGAAAACATCTTATGAATGTAAATAATTTAAATTAAAAAAAAATGTTTGTTGATTTTTTTGTTTATAGTGTAAATGTGGGGATGAACTTTGCGAAAAGACAAAAGAAAGGGTTGATATATGTAGACCCCAGGTGTTGAAAGCGAGCATGAACGATACGATCGTTTCATGCGTCGTTGCACAATGGATATGCGGCGTCGACCCCGTTTGTGCGACAGCGCTTAATTACTACAACGTTTACTGCACGTCCATGTTCCTCGGGAAGAAATGTTCGCCGAGGTGTGAAAATAGCATAAGCATACTTCGAAGGCAGGATAAAGCTGCGAAGCTCAAATCTTGCGTTTGCGACGGACGTGAAGAATACGACTGCCATTCCATAAAGAGAAATATGGAAAGGATGTGCTTCAATAAAAAGAAGCACGAGGACGTTATTGAGACCAACCAAATACCGAGGATTCCTCCGCAACAAGCCGTCGCCGCTTCATCATCTTGGAAACTCCGGCCAGGCTTCCTTCTTCCAATACTCTCTCTCGCGATAAGGTCAGTCTACTCTTTAATCACTTTTAGACGTTTTGAAAAAGAAGATTCTACAGCCATAACTAGCGAGTCAAAGTTCAGATGTTCTAAGTTTGTAGGTATGGGGTAGATATGAAAGCATGCTGATTTTATAGGTCAATAAAACATGTCATCAATCTTATTTTTTGCTAGGAGTTCAGGTTTGGTACCATCACTTCATAGATGTATTTTGACTAGTGTCTCCACCCCTGCAGAAAGGTCCAAATTTAAGTTTTCCGCCTATATCTCGAAAACTATCCGTCCTAGCGACATGTCCACTAAGTTAAAAATTAATGCTCACAAAATTTGCTACAAAATTCATTAATCAATTTTGTCAATCAATCTTGAAAAGTGGTCATCAAAAAAGACCATTTGCCCAACTGGATGGAGAGGTCAAAATAAGTATAGTCTTGACTTCAAACAGTGATTTTCATGATCGAATATTTCAATAACGGAACCACGTAATGAAAAAATTTATTAAGTGAATTTTGTAGGAAATTTTGTCAGGATTAATTTTTAACTTAGTGGTCATGTCGCTAGGATGAATAGTTTTCGAGATATATTGGAAAAACTGAAAAGGACCTGTGCTTAGGGTGCAGACACTAGTCCAAATACATCTATGAAGTCACACCTTCTGTGCCTCAGGTACACCACCTAGCTCATTATATTTTCGAAGATTCTATTGAGTTCTTATCTGGAAATTTTCTCTTCCCTCTCATTATAGGAAACCTTTTAATTAACAGTCCACCATATTTATCACGTAGAACGAATTCCTCGAATCGCCAAATAAGGGTTCGAATAAGCAGTCGCACGCTTGGTCCCTTCCACACAAAAGACGCAAAAATGGACAAAAGGCGATCTTTCAAGTAGAAACCTTTAGAAGAAGCATTCATGCCTAACTGTCCTGAAATGGGACATTTTACTTTTCCTATGAACTATGTTTTTGGGAAAAGAAAGGTCTGGTCTGGCCTGGTAGTTTTAGGGAGAACGTCTGAAAGATGAAAATTGGTTTTTTAAAACCAAAACCACCATTTTTGGGAGAAGTTTCCTAGCATATTTCACTGTTATTTACAATTGAGGGCTATTTATCATAAAATTAGCCTGTCAACGGTATAGTCGACAGTCCATACGTCCATATTTATTGTTGTTTTCCAGTGAAAAGGTAGAGGTTGTAGGCAATTATGGGAATCTTGTACGGCAGTTTTAAATTAAGAGCGTAAAACCATTCTCCATTCCGGTTGTAAATCACTCCAACGGTAGTTTGACATTTTCACATAAAGAATGTTCTTTTATTTATTTTCAACGGAATCTCCCAGGAAAAATGTTTTTTTTTTTTTTTTTGAAAAAGTTGATTTTAAAATGTTGAAAATTACATAATTTTCTTGTGATATCCTTCGTCAAAACGGAGGAGAGCCAAAAAAAGAAGAGGGCGTCAACGAAGGGTCTTTAGAAGAAGAAAAAGAGGTTCGGACGGTTTTCGGGGAACGAGCAGGTCAGATAGTGACAGGTTAACAAAAATCCTTCACCGCCGAGAAAAAACTTTTGTTAGCTAGGGGTGATTTACTATACGCACAAACACTTTACTGCTACCTCTCTTCATTTAGACGCTCCTTGCTAGCAAAAACCTTTCAAAAGATACCTACTGTCATCGCCTTTTTCAAAATCTTCATCTTTAATCCTTTAAGTAGGACTTGTTGGCAAAATAAACTCTTTCCTAATCTCAAAAAAGGGAATATTTTTGACCCTTTGTCGGCTTCTTGACCACATAAACTCGACAAAGTGAAGAAAAAACACATTTCAATATATTTTCCAAGTTTCTTTTATGCGAATTCAACAGATGGCTGTAGGTTATCCCCCACCTCGAGGTATCCTTTGTGTCCCAACTTTTGCTCCTAAAAAACATTTTCTAGTTTTCTAACTTTTTATTTTTGTTTTTTTCAGGTTCTAAGATGTTCAACATGGCTCTACTAACTACCTCAAAAACTAAATCAGACAAATATTCTATCAATTAGTTACCAGTCAATTTTCCATCATTTTCAATAGTCACAAATAAAATTTGTGAAATCTTTTTTTCAATTCTTAAGGTAATTTGTTATTTAAGTAACTCCTTTTGAACCGAGCATAGCTTCATGTAAATATATTTTTTTGTTTTTTTTTCATTTTTCAAAGTTAATTATCCTAAAAGAGTTCTTGAATTCTGTGAATATTGTATATTTTTCAGTGTGTACATATAGAGTATTTATTTATTAAACTAATACAATAATTATCCCGATGATGTAAATAAAAATTAAACTTTGAAATTAATAATTTTCTATGTTAAAATTCAAGTACTTCAAATACAAAAATGCAAGATATTGTTTAGAATTTTTTTTAAAAATATAGTTTTTTTCATGTTGTATTAATTTTTTCCTTTATCACAAACATTTATTCAGGAACTGGACGTGTGATGAGCCCTGAAAATTTCAAGTCGATGTTGCCATAGCGACAAGAGTGGCCGATCGGGCCAAATTTTGTGATTCTACATCAAAAATAGCCCGAGCGTTTCTTCCAAGTCAAAATCCGAATTTTTCAAAATCGACAAGCTATTATGTAAAATTGCACGAGGAATCCGATGGCATCAATTAAAAAATTCTAGGACAAATATTTTTCGAGTTATCGCTAAAAAAACACTTTTTGAACTAAGTAAAGTACCACAGGAAAAATTTTATCTTCAAAAACAACATTATATTCGTACTCAGCACCCCAAAAAAGCTCCAGATATTATATATCAAGGAATCACTAAGGGAAAAATTTTTATTTTTTAATCTTAATCAAATTTAATATATATAAGTTTTTTGGGGTTCTGAGTACGAATATAATGTTGTTTTTGACGAGAAAATTTTTCCTGTGGTACTTTACTTAGTACAAAAAGTGGTTTTTTAGCGATAACTCGAAAAATATTGATCCTAGAATTTTTTAATTGATGCCATCGAATTCCTCGTGCAATTTTACATAGAATAGCTTGTCGATTTTGACTTAAACTGGTGAGTAAAGACTATTTAGGTAAGACAGTATTTTTTCTTCATATTTGATTTTACGACTAGAAAAAATTAAATGAAGGATAGAGTACGGGGATATTGAAGTTTATTCTTTCCAAGTTCAAAAAAAAGAGAAAGTCTTTTCCTGTCTTTGCGTTTGGGTGGTCTGCGATTGTCAGAAAAAGTCGAAAGGCTCGTCATAGTCCTGTCAACGATTACAAGTCAATTAAGCGATTTCTTAAGAACTGGAATGAAATGCAAAACCGATTTCGAGCAATCGAAAAACATGACATTTTCCCCTTTCTTCGATTAACATATCAAATTGAAGGCATTTTTTTTTAAAGAAAAAGAAGTTGTCGAGTTTTGGCTAATCCGAAACTCGTTTGGACGAGGATAATCGGTTACACGCGATGGCCGAATCGGAAAAAAAACTCCATTTAATATTACAATGTCGGAATCCTTTACAACCTTTACAAGGCTTCATAAGATATTTAAGGGAAAGGAGTCGTAATTTCCATCTTATTTTAAGTTTTTTGGATCGCGGATTACGAATCTGAACTTTACGAACAAAAATTTTGCCCGGAACCTTGTCAAAATGACAAAAAAAGTCAAAATTTTGGCATTTTTTGCCCTTTTTTAATTATATCTCAAAAACTATTGATTTTAGCGACTTTTTCACTTAGTACAAAATGAAAGCTCATACAATTTTCTATAAAATACGTCTAAACGTTTGTGAAAATCGGCCTCGAAAAACGGTCAAAATAAAAAATAAAATTCTGAAATTTTTTACGAATCTGAACTTTACTAACAAAAATTTTTCCCGGAACCTTGTCAAAATGACAAAAAAAAGTCAAAATTTTGGTATTTTTTTGCCCTTTTTTAATTATATCTCAAAAACTATTGATTAAAGCGACTTCTTCACTTAGTACAAAATGAAAGCTCATACAATTTGCTATAAAATAAGTGTAAACGATTGTGAAAATCGGCCTCGAAAAACGCTCAAAATAAAAAATAAAGTTCTGAAATTTTTGGAGCTCTTCTGGAACAATCGGTTAGCTAGGAAATACGCCGCTGCCTGATGAAAGTGTTGGTTCATCCGGTACCTGCTCCTCTTTTTTACAATAGAGAGGAAAAAGAGAAGGAACACCTTGCTACTTTTCCAGTTCTTCCTGATAAAATGTGCTCTCGATATGCACCTTTTGAAGATCTTAATGCTTCTTGATTTCGTCAAACAATTGGGCAATACCCCAATTTCATATAGTACATATATATGGTACATATTCCTATATACATATATCTTATTATAAGAATGGATAAGAAAAATACGTTTTTCCTGGTTCTTTTTTTCCATCACCTGCCTTTTTCTTCTTTTTGCCCAACATCTGCCCTGACCTGTTATTTCGGGCAAACCTCTGAGTTTTTCTTTTGTGTATTTCAAGATTGGAAGTTTAAAAAATTCCCTAGAACTACCCAGTATCGTTTTCAGTGACGGATTTAGAATGGAAACGAAGATTAGTGATCAGGGCGCTCTGAGGATCACGAAAACACGTTTATTTTCGTATATAAAGTATAAAACCACCAAAAAATGGCTGAAATCGCGGGATTTCTAGAAGCCAAAACGAATCTAGTGATTGAAAATAGTCACGGGAGTGGCTCGTAAGATGAGATACATTTTATGTGAAAATACAGGGACTTGCAAGCCTCAATAACTTCCTTTGGAAATCAGCAACATTGCTGCATCACTTTTTAGGTTTTATAACTGAAAACGTGTTCAGAGTGGTATTTTATAAAAGAAAAAAAAATTCTTTACATCTCGTTTGGATGATGCTGGAACCCACGACCAATAGAATGAGAATAACGAACACTCAAAGGTTTTCGAACGATCCAATGGACCAATAACCGAATAATTTACTGTTCTTAAAAAAGGTTCAAAAAAATAAATTGATCCTCCTTCTAGGAAGGAAAAAAAAGGCCATGCCTCGAAAATGAAGGAGGAGGAGAAGTTGAAATGCGGCCGACATCAATTGGCAGTGGTTTTCTTAGGGTAGAGCTTGTGATTATGGGAAAAATAAAGACATCAACTCGAAACGGTCGTGGGTCCCTACCTGACACCTGGAATAAAGGCAACAAAACCGGCCGCTCCTCCCTCCTCCCCCTCATCATCTACCTCTCTCAGGCTCCATCGCTTGCTCGCTATCACCCTCTCTCTCTAACCTTCTCCTTCTCTCTCTCACAGCATCTTTTCTTCCCCCATACCTACTTTTACACGCTCTCTTCTTTTAAACCAACAGCTAGACAACATAATATCTTTACTCTTCTTGTGTCAACACTTGGACCTCAAATATTTACCTTGTTTTGTTCAAACAATGCTAAACAGGGTTCGAAAATTGAAGATGACAAGTAAACACTAATGTTGAAAGAGCTAATAGGGTGGGATTTGTTCAAAAAAGTCGTCACATCATTGGCTAACTAATTATCGAACTTTGAGGTTTTTCTGCATATGTAACTTGTTCCATGATCATATATATTCACAAAAAACACGTTTTTTCACATAAAACCGTCAATATCTCAAGTTCCCTTAATAATATGGAATTTCTGGTGCCAAATTTGGAATTTGAGTTAAATTTTACATTAGAAATGCACATTACAAATAAATATTTAAAGTTTATGATTTTCAAAAAAATAAATTCATGGCGACCTGTATAAATGTATTCTAAAACTAAAATTCAAATGAAATTTTTCAAAAAAACCAACAGTTTTTTCAGGACATTGGAGAAAAACATCAAAGAAAAATGCCGCCGTATAAGGGGGCCATTTAATTTAGTTACGTCAAAATTTTGGGTTTAAGGCCATAAAAAAGGGCTTTCTGGTTATCATAAATGGTAACAAAATACCATTTTTAATGTAAAATTTAACGCAGATTCCAAATCTGGCACCAGAAATCTGAAATTATAAAGGGAACTTGAGATATTACCGGTTTTATGGGAAAAAACTTGTTTTCAGTGAGAAAATCTTTAAAGCCCAACAAAAAATGGAGATTCCGGTAAAAAACAATCGATTTTCAACAAAAAGAAAAAGAATTTTTATTGAAAATTAATGAACCAATGGCACGCTTTCATGCAAAATACTCGGATGTGAATATTAACTTTCTCAAAGAGAAGTTATTGTATTACCGTCGGATTCGGGTTTTTGGGGAAGGGTCTTCCAGACCCCCTAGGGTCAAACTGACTTTTGATCTTTGCCTGACATGACTTTGTCTGTGGTGCCGGCCCTCCGGCCGTCCGGCCGTCCGTCGCCTTTTTTTCCGGAACACTTCACGGCCACAATTTTCATCCGATTTTCACGAAATTTTCACACAATCTTTCTTTCGTGGTTATCTTGAAAGTGACGAGAGCGATTTTTGAAATTCGACAAAATGGCGGAGATATGTCTGTCTAAAGTTTGCAAAAATGTGCTACGGCCTTTCTACCGGTCCGATCTTCACCAATTTTTAATCAAATAATCTTCACGTGATCCCGATTAAATTTCATTAACTAATTAGGTAATTAATTATGTAATTAGGTAATTATGACTAATTAACTTAATTTTCCCATTTTCATGAAATTATCGCCCAATTCAAGTTATGATTGCAAAAAAAAATTTTTTCTCAAAAATTAATTAATTAATTAATTAACTAATTAGGTAATTGTATTGAGTGTGAGTGAAATTAGTCCCACTTTCTTAGAATTATCACCAAATTCAAGTTATGATTGAAAAAAAAAATTTTTTCTCAAAAATTAATTAATTAACTAATTAGGTAATTATATTGAGTTTGAGTGAAATTGGTCCCATTTTCATAAAATTATCACCAAATTCAAGTTATGATTGAAAAAAAAATTCTCAAAAATTAATTAATTAATTAACTAATTAGGTAATTATGATGTGTTTGAGTGAAATTAGTCCCATTTTCATAAAATTATCACGAAATTCAAGTTATGTTAGAAAAAAAGGATTCATTTCCCCCGAAATTTATGGATCCCCCGAAATCTGTAGACCTTTGAGAAAGTTCGTGTCTCTGGGCAAGCTCCAGGACCAATACTTTTCTATTGGATATTGAGAAAACGCTTCGAAAAACGTGAGAAGTGCCCGTTTTAAATTGTCTGTTGAACACGTTACCCTCACACCAACCTTTTGGCCAAGAGGTTGCTCCGATAAAGACCAGTTTTTGTCCTTTCTTTTCTCAAAACTAAATATTTTATGTTTCAAATATCAGATTTTGTTTCCAGTCCAAAATCACGAGGTGGTCCCCTAAAAATTTCAAGCGATCGTCCTAGAGGGAGCTGATAAAAATAATATCTTATGTCCATTTTGAATTGAAAATCCACTTGTGAAATGAGAATTTCTCGATAACATTTAAAACATTTTTATGGGAAAAGTGTGGACATAAAAGGTCTTTGATCGAAACCTTCAAAAAGTATCGCTTTTAACAATAATTTTTAAAATTTTCACTTCCAAAAAACTTTTTAATTTAACTTTTTTAAATTTTCATGATGTTCAATACAAATTTTCCAATGTTCCAATTAATTAATTTTTTTTCTCCAATTTTAGGCTGAATTATACCGAAACTAGTCCTTTTCTTTCTTTCTTTCTTTGAAAGATTAGGTAGTTCGCATCCTTATACAGTGTTTACCATGTGAGTCTCTCTGGTAAATTGTATGCATAAAATAGAGTGCGAATTCGTGGTCCAATTTACGTCGATTACCAACCATCTTCATGGCTCATGGAAACATCATTGCTGACGTTTTAACAGTCGTTTTGACAGAAAAAATAAAATAAAATGAAATAAGGAATCCGGTTTTTCCTTTATTCAAATCTCGTCTCAGACAACGACGGCGCCACTCTTTGAGGAGCGGGTTTTTTAAAACTCGTTTCCTCCTCGGAAATCCGCTAGGTTGCACTCATCTCACCATTCGGGAAGACAAAAAAGGGTCGAAAGTTCAGAAAACTTGCTCATAGATCGCAGCCTGTTCTCAAATACGCGAAAAATGATTTTCTTTAAATTCATCGTCTGCACAGGAGGTTACATTCAAGCCTGGTGGCCTTTTAAAACCAGAAATCGCAACAATGAAAAATTTATTTAAAAATGTGAGGTGAAAAGTGGGATGTGATTGTAAAAAAAATAAATTCCAGGAGAGCTACTATTCTTCCCTATTCAGTCAAAAACAGCGATATCCTACCATCGACAGTTCTAAGAAAAAAATTAATGCCCATCGCTTCAAAACTTCATTTGTAAAAAGTTCAAAATGGAAATGCTTTTTTTTTATCCTCAATTCTCAGTATAAGTGAAAAAAATCTCTAGTATGAAACAAATCAAATGACAACATTTCCCCAAAAACACAGAAAAATATTTTATTTATAAAAATTTTACATATTAATATAAATGATGAATAATATAAATGATAAAAAAATTTATTTTCATAGTGAAAATTTTTAATATACAGGGAGAGCTGATTATAGGCCAGAATTTTGACCTGACGAAAAAAAGTATCGAAGTAAACTCCCCATAGATTTAAGGAAGAAATCGATTGGTATCGATATCTTTTGGATCAGATATACAGGTTGGTCAAGAACGACTCTAACTTCGTTATTTTACATACGAACCTTATGTTTTGACGATGGAAATCGATTTTACGCTTGATTTCCAGTAACTTTTACTTATAACACTTTTTTAATAGGACCAAAAGTTCTGGGGTTACGAATACTGTGCCACGATGCGATTTTCTTCCAGACTTTTGACCTGAAGGAAAAAAGTATTGAAGTAAACCCCCCTTGGTTTTTAGCGAAAAATCGATTGGCATCAATATCTTTTGGATCAGATATACAGGTTGGTCAAGAACGACCCTAACTTCGTTATTTTACATGCAAACCTTATGTTTTAACGTTGGAAATCGATTTTACGTTTGATTTGCAGTAACTTTTAATTATAACACTTTTTTGATAGGACCAAACGTTCTGGGGTTACGAATACAGTGCCACGATGCGATTTTCTGCCAGACTTTTGATCTGACGAAAAAAAGTACCGAAGTAAACTCCCCTTAGATTTCAGCGAGGAATCGATTAGCATCATTATCTTTTGGATCCAACCTACAGGGTGCCCCAGAACGACCCTAACTTCGTTATTTTACATGCAAACCTTGTGTTTTAACGTTGGAAATCGATTTTACGTTTGATTTGCAGTAACTTTTAATTATAACACTTTTTTGATAGGACCAAAAGTTCTGGGGTTACGAATTCAGTGCCACGATGCGATTTTCTGCCAGACTTTTGATACGACGGAAAAAAGTACCGAAGTAAACCCCCCTTAGATTTCAGCGAGGAATCGATTAGCATCGTTATCTTTTGGATCCAACATACAGGGTACCCCAGAACGACCCTAACTTCGTTATTTTATATGCAAACTCCATGCTTTGACTATGGAATTCGATTCTACGCTTGATTTGTGGTCATGTTTACTTAGAACACTTTTTTGATAGGACGAAACAAAAATGAAAAAAGTTAACATGAAAGTAGGGACACGTGAAGATGATTGTGAGTAGATGTCTCCATTGTGACGTTTCATTGACCGTTGGAAATGGTATTTGTCGGTCGGGGGCTAAAATGGGAGGGCGAAAAAAATGTTCATGTGACGTGTGACACTAACTCCCTTTCTAATAAACGTTTCGGAGGGTTTTTGCTCCTTGGTCTCCCGACTCTCGACAACCTCCCTTTCCCCCCGAGCCATTTACACTAATTAACCTTCCTCTCATCTCACCCAACATTTTTATAGCCCCGTTATTTAAGTTTAGCCAAGAAATATTCTACTTTTACCAAGGTTTACACTCAGTCAGCTAAACCAGTATTTGTTTAAAACATCACTTGGATATAACTCTCATTAGTAGGCTTTATCAACCTAATCTTTACCACAGGGTAAATAATTAATTAAATCCTTATATTTCACTTGCTGTGTCGTCTCTTTTTCCTCGACCTCATACTCATAGACTTAGAGAAGTTATTGTAATACCGTCGGATTCGGGTTTTTGGGGAAGGGTCTTCCAGACCCCCTAGGGTCAAACTGACTTTTGATCTTTGTCGGACATGACTTTGTCTGTGGTGCCGGCCGTCCGGCCGTCCGTCCGTCCGTCGCCTTTTTTCCGGAACACTTCACGGCCACAATTTTCATCCGATTTTCACGAAATTTTCACACAATCTTCCTTTCGTGGTTATCTTGAAAGTGACGAGAGCGATTTTTGAAATTCGACAGAAAAAGCGGAGATATGTCTGTCTAAAGTTTGCAAAAATGTGCTACGGGCTTTCTACCGGTCCGATCTTCACTAAATTTTAACCAAATAATCTTCACGTGATCCCGATTAAATTTTATTAACTAATTAGGTAATTAATTATGTAATTAGGTAATTATGACTAATTAACTTAATTTTCCCATTTTCATAAAATTATCACCAAATTCAAGTTATGATTGCAAAATCAAAAATTAATTAACTAATTAGGTAATTATATTGAGTTTGAGTGAAATTAGTTCCATTTTCATAAAATTTTCACCAAATTAAAGTTATGATTGAAAAAATTTTTTTTAAAATTAATTATTTAATTAGGTAATTATAATGTGTTTAAGTGAAATTAGTCCCATTTTCACAAAATTATCACCAAATTCAAGTTATGACTGAAAAAAAATTTTTCTATAAATTAATTAATTAACTAATTAAATAATTATAATGTGTTTGGGTGAAATTTATGGATCCCCCGAAATCTGTAGACCTTTGAGAAAGTTCGTTTCTCTGGGCAAGCTCCAGGACCAATACTTTATGCTGTATATGGGCAAAAAAATCAGTGGTTATCTAACATTTGTGAAATAAGGACAAAAAAATGGAACCAAAGTTCCCTTTTCAGTTATAATGCTTTCTTGAGGGCAACCCTTGTAGAATATAGCAACATACATAAGTAACTTGAAGGGTTTCACTGTGTGAGTTTTTACGAGGGCCCATCCGTCGCACGTCTGCTAATATAGCTCGAGGAAAGTTTGTTTAACACGTCCACCATCTTAAGTAGCAGAACTTACCATATACTGTAACGTACTTTTCCAGGTTACAAGTTCAAACATGAAGAATTATGAGTTACTCTATGAATATCTAATTCAACGAAATATGCGATTGTTTTTGTTTTCGGGTCTCCAAGTTTTCGGAAGGGAAGGAAAAAATGGGAACACTTGAAATGAAAGTCGGAGTGTCAAGATTGAAGGAAAGGGGGAGAAGTTTTAGGGTCGAGGGGTCTTTGACGAACGTGGCCACTTGACATTCTTCGATTCTTATCAACAAGTGGTCGACATATACGTATGAACTCCGAAGATCTGATGGAGTTTCCGAAACTTTTATGGGACAAAGGTTTACTCTGCTCCAATCCCTTTTTGATACTAGGAATGTTCCTACTCCATTTTTCCTTATAAAAAACAAAGCATTTTTTCAACGAAACAACCTCAACTCTTATTGGAAAAATGTGGTGTGGAGGAGGAATAGTATAGAGGCCAAAGATATAGAGACCACCTAAGGACGGATATAGAGGCCACCTATAGACGGATATGGAGGCCCCTATAAACGGATATAGAGGCCACCTATAGACTGATATGGAGGCCCCCTATAGACGGATATGGAGTCCCCCTATAGACGGATATGGAGGCCCCCTATAGACGGATATGGAGGCCCCTATAGACGGATATGGAGGCCCCATATAGACGGATATGGAGGCCCCCTATAGACGGGTATGGAGGCCGCCTATAGACGGATATGAAGGCCCCATATAGACGGATATGGAGTCCCCCTATAGACGGATATGGAGGCCCCCTATAGACGGATATGGAGGCCCCTATAGACGGATATGGAGGCCCCATATAGACGGATATGGAGGCCCCCTATAGACGGATATAGAGGCCCCCCATAGACGGGTATGGAGGCCGCCTATAGACGGATATGGAGGCCCCATATAGACGGATATGGAGTCCCCCTATAGACGGATATGGAGGCCCCCTATAGACGGATATGGAGGCCCCTATAGACGGATATGGAGGCCCCATATAGACGGATATGGAGGCCCCCCTATAGACGGGTATGGAGGCCCGCCTATAGACGGATATGAAGGCCCCATATAGACGGATATGGAGTCCCCCTATAGACGGATATGGAGGCCCCCTATAGACGGATATGGAGGCCCCTATAGACGGATATGGAGGCCCCATATAGACGGATATGGAGGCCCCCTATAGACGGATATAGAGGCCCCCCATAGACGGGTATGGAGGTCGCCTATAGACGGATATGGAGGCCCCATATAGACGGATATGGAGTCCCCCTATAGACGGATATGGAGGCCCCCTATAGACGGATATGGAGGCCCCTATAGACGGATATGGAGGCCCCATATAGACGGATATGGAGGCCCCCTATAGACGGGTATGGAGGCCGCCTATAGACGGATATGGAGGCCCCATATAGACGGATATGGAGGCCCCCTATAGACGGATATGGACGCCCCATATAGACGGATATAGAGGCCACCTATAGACTGATATGGAGGCCCCTATAGACGGATATGGAGGCCCCATATAGACGGATATGGAGGCCCTATAGACGGATATGGAGGCCCCCTATAGACGGATATGGTGGCCCCCTATAGACGGATATGGACGCCCCATATAGACGGATATAGAGGCCACCTATAGACTGATATGGAGGCCCCCTATAGACGGATATGGAGTCCCCCTATAGACGGATATGGAGGCCCCTATAGACGGATATGGAGGCCCCTATAGACGGATATGGAGGCCCCTATATAGACGGATATGGAGGCCCCCCATAGACGGGTATGGAGGCCCCCTATAGACGGATATGAAGGCCCCATATAGACGGATATGGAGTCCCCCTATAGACGGATATGGAGGCCCCCTATAGACGGATATGGAGGCCCCTATAGACGGATATGGAGGCCCCATATAGACGGATATGGAGGCCCCCTATAGACGGATATAGAGGCCCCCCATAGACGGGTATGTGAGGTCGCCATATAGACGGATATGGAGGCCCCATATAGACGGATATGGAGTCCCCCTATAGACGGATATGGAGGCCCCATATAGACGGATATGGAGGCCCTATAGACTGATATGTAGGCCCCATATAGACGGATATGGAGGCCCCTATAGACGATGGAGGCCGCCTATAGACGGTATGGGAGGCCCCTTAGAGGATATGAGGACCTATAGACGGATATGACGCCCCCTATAGACGGATTATAGAGGCCACATATAGACTGATATGGAGGCCCCTATAGACTGATATGGAGGCCCCATATAGACGGATATGGAGCCTAAGACGGATATGGAGGCCCCCTATAGACGGATCTGGTGGCCCCCTATAGACGGATATGGACGCCCCATATAGACGGATATAGAGGCCACCTATAGACTGATATGGAGGCCCCCTATAGACGGATATGGAGGCCCCCTATAGACGGATATGGAGGCCACCCATAGACGGATATGGAGGCCACCTATAAACGGATATAGAGGCCACCTATAGACTGATATGGAGGCCCCCTATAGACGGATATGGTGGCCCCCTATAGACGGATATGGACGCCCCATATAGACGGATATAGAGGCCACCTATAGACTGATATGGAGGCCCCCTATAGACGGATATGGAGGCCCCCTATAGACTGATATGGAGGCCCCCTATAGACGGATATGGAGGCCACCTATAGACGGATATGGAGGCCACCTATAGACGGATACGGAGGCCCCCTATAGAAGGATATGGAGGCCACCTATAGACGGATATGGAGGCCACCTATAGACGGATTTAGAGGCCACCTATAGATGTATTGCACCTATAAGAAATTTCAGAAAAAGAAAAAAAGTTAAAAAATCTGATTTTTAGCTCTAGCGATCCCAAGGAAACGAGTTGGAGGCTAATATTATACAAAATTTAGTCCCATATACATATTTAATAGGGTTTTGTTTTTGGACAAAACCTCCCATCACTTCCCCCAATATCTCCCCACCTTACCTCAACATTCCCCCACTCTTCGTATCCTATAAGGCATATTTGTTTCGCCATTCTCGTTGAATTTTGAGACTTCTAATTGTTGCAGAAGAAGGAGGCCATTTATATTCGTAAATTTAATAAAGTGCGAGAGGTTAAAATGGTAATTATAAGAATGGCGGATACATCGCGGGCCGTGTGTTGAAGCAGATGTTGTGCGGACTCTAATGTCGCTACATTCCGACAAATTGGTCTCGGTCTTTGCGTGTACGGAATCCTGATCTTTTCCAAATGATTGTTTCTTGGTGATCCGCCTCGACTATCGAAACCCCCGATCCCTTCAGCCTGCACTCTTCTTTAATGAGGCTTCTCTCGTTTATTAAAAATAAAAACTCCCAGAGGATAGATGCCGATATAATAAAATATATTTGCCTTAAAGAAATCTAATTTTCAACATTTTTTAAACTTTTTTCCATTTCATTTCTAAACAGTTCAAAATATCGAAGTTTGACCCTAAGTAATCATCCCTGACAATGAAATTACCTTTAAAATGAGACCAGTCCTGTCTCCATCGGACCATTAGTTCTCTCGTGGTGCTTGCAAACGTAAATGTATTTTTTTGACATCTCGAAGTAAAGTGTAACCATTTCTGAACCATGAAAGGAGAGCTTGGACTTAAAAAAATGTTCCTTAGTTTATCACCTTTAAAAAGAGACTAATACCGACTTTCTAGGACCATCCGTTCTCTTGTGAGAGCCATAAATGTATAGTAAAGTTAGCCCTAAAAAAGAGTCATTTTTGAACATCGATATCTCCTGAACGGCTTGACCGATTTTGACTTTTGAAAACTCATTAGACGCAAAATTTAATTATCTTTCTTTTTTTACTTCGTGTTTAAGTCGCTAAAATGCTTTGTTTCTCCGCTAGAGACCAAAAACTGAAAAAAGTTCCAAAGGCCGGTTTTTTCAAAATGGTGGGGTGCCGCTAACTTGGATTTAGAACTACCTAATGGTCCTAAAGGATATAATATCAAAAAAAAGTACTAGTGAACCATTGTTGAACCACTAGTGGGCCATTTTTTTCTTCTCGCGAGCAAAGCCCATTTTTAAAAAAAGCAGTCAGTATATAGAGAGCTAACTAAGGAGCCCTTGAATGGGCCTATAGATCTCTCCCTCACATCTACCACCACACCAATCTTCCCCTCACTTCCCCTCCCGCTCATCACCTCCTCGACCCTTCCCCACCTCCCCAACATAAAAATCCATCGTTTTTCTGTGCAAAACATGATTAATTGCTTTATTTTAAACAAGAACTAACAATCTATTTAGGTTTTAAAAATTTTGTTTTTGAAGCAGATGGGCCATTGCAATATCGGGGCCGTTTGCCACCTTTAATACTCGACGGTGTCACCTGCGGGACTTAATTGCTATCAATTTAAATCCTAATATTGGTTTAGATGAAACAAAAAATTCAAGTTTTCTATGTATGTTTTCATTACGATTTATAAATTCGAGAATTGTGACGCAAAAACGCCATTTTTTTGAGAAGAAAAATTAAAAACCTCAATCTTTTCAACGAAACCGAACGGTTCTCGTCTCTTTTTTTTCTGATATTTAACCATCAGAAAGCAATTTGTTGTAATAAAACTTTGAGTCGCTAAAATAAATGAGCGAAGTTGTTCCCGAAGCACATGGGCTTTATTAAAAGCTCTCTTTGACAGTCAAAGCATCGAATTCAGAGAAACGAGGTTGATTTGGTTTACAAAACGGCTCTGTTTAAAAGTTCCAAGTACAGGTGCATTAGTTTTGTTGTGTAGTTTCCTCATCAACATTTTTAATTAATGAATAACGACCAAAATAAGGGCCAGGGGGGAAAAAAGATGAAAGTGACCAAAAAGTGATTTCGAGATTTAAAAATCAAGTTTGATAAAGAGTTAATATCCTATTTTAATGCATGTAACATTCATATTTTTTCCCCAGTATTGTTCTACCAGATGATAGTACTCTTTTATAACCCCTAGATAGCGCTAATATCTCAAAATTGACGAAAAAGTGACTTTCATCTTTTTTCTCTCTTATTGTTCTACCTGATGATAGTACTCCTTCAAAGCCCCTGGAAAGCCCTAATATCTCAAAATTGACGAAAAAGTGAGTTTCATCTTTTTTCCCCTTGTTGTTCTACCAGATGATAGTACTCATTCATAGCCCATAGATAGCAATATCTCAAAATCGACGAAAAAGTGACTTTCATCTTTTTCCCCCTGGCCTATCCCCTATATATATTTAGCTAACACACATACCTAGGAGAAAAAATCGGATTCCGACCTTCAAAAATCCCTAGAGGGTGCTGTGATTACGCTAGCGACCCCCGGTTTTTTTTAAAACGTGCGGAATCGCTAGCTTAATTCAGGAAAATTGTGGTGGTCTCGATCGGATGGGTGGTTCGCCCGCTAGGCTTTAAAAACCGCGATTTTTGGCCGTTTTTCGACGTTTTTGACTGTTTCCGCACTTTGAAATTCTGGCTAAACTCCAAAAAAAATCGCAAAAATACCAGACCCCCTTCTTTAGCTGCATTTTAGCGAGATCTTTATGAATCCGGTCTCGGATCTTCGAAATTCCTATTAGTTTAGCCTCTAGAGAATTTAGAAGAAAAAAGTGATTTTCGCGTTTCCCCTTCGGATTAAAATATCTTTGCAGGATGACATAAAACCCCTCCTCAAATTTTACATTCCTTTTAGAGAATTTAAAGAGCTTTCAGGAAAAAAAAAACTTTAGAAAATCGGTTGAGAAACGGCCGAGTTATAAGCCGTTTTGTGGAAAAGTTTTGACTTTCGTCGTCGGTTTTCGTTTGTTTTTGGTGTCTTCTTAATGTTTTTATGTTATACAGTGAAACCTGGCTTAGTGAGAATCGCAAGGGACCATTTTTTTTTTCTCAGTACCCCAGGTTTCTCATTACTCCAGGTTTCTCAGTAGCCCAGGCAACTGGGCAAAAATTCTTGCTTATAGAGGTAGGAAAAAATTTAAAAGTTTGCTTTAAAAAAAAATTTATTTCAATTCACATGAAATATACGTCATCATTACATATCTTTGATAAAAATCATTTCGAGAAAAAATCTGTCATTTTCGTCTGCTTTGATTTTTTTGTCTTCGCGATTGCTTTCTCCAAATCGTGGATTTGATCGAACCATGTTGGGTCACTTTCTTTGGATTCAAAATAAATTTGAAGAGTCTCCAAAGCTTTTGCTGCGTCCTGGAAGGATGGTACCGGAAGTTCAACAGGACTGGTAGGGTCCTCTTCATCGTCGCTTTCCTCTTCATTTTGCGTGATCCTGTTTATAATGTCTTCATCTAATTGTTGACCAGACACTGCTACTCCATCGTCAATCGAGACGTAGTCATCGAATGAGGGAAGATCTACGTTTGATGATGTTTCACCAAGAGCTCGATTCCACTCATCCTCCGATGTGATCATGTTCTCGAGATCTGGTTGTCCTTCTTCCTGACCATTAGGTTCTTTCTTGAAGCCACATTTCTTAATTGATTTATTAATTGATTAGATTGATGTATTAGCTAAAAGAAGTTTTAGTACTCCACTTGAAGTTTCTAAATCCTTTTACGGAACTTTAATATCTCGATTTCTCGATTTTTGGCGAATTTTTTTGTCTCCCGAATTCAAGCGAAAGTGGCCAAATCGAGCACCTAACACGTGTTTTTGACTTCTGACGCGTTTTTCAGGCATTTGGGGCAACTTTATGACCGATATCCATTTAATACAATATTTTTCTATGACTTTAAGCTTTAGGGATTTCGAAGTTAATTTTTGGTTTTGTTGGTTTTTTGGAAATTTTTCGAATTTTTTGAGAAAAGTTTATGGTTTATTCGACTCTCTGCGATTTCAAGCATTCGGTTCATCCTTGATGCATCGTCCGAGTTTCAGGTGATCCGCGTGCATGGTAAAACACCACACCACCGCGTAGATCCTCCGAGTTCCCCCCTCCCCCCTCCCCCTCCCTTCCCCCAGCGAGCGAGTCGTGGCGAGCGAGCGTCCCCGGGGTCCCCCCCTCGTCTTGTGGGTCCCCCTGCCCCCTCCTCCGGGGTCCCCCCTCCCTTCCCCCAGCGAGCGAGTCGTAGCGAGCGAGCGCCCCCGGGGTGCCCCCCTCCACTCCCCCGGCGCTCTGGGTCCCCCCTCCCCTCCCCCGGGGTCCCCCCTCTCCCCCTCCCCCCAGCGAGCGAGTCGTGGCGAGCGAGCGTCCCCGGGGTCCCCCCCTCCCCCGGGGTCCCCCCTCCCCTCCCCTGGGGTCCCCCCCCTTTGCGAGCGAGTCGTGGCGAGCGAGCCATACACCACCGCGTAGATCCTCCGAGTTTCCTCCAACATTTTGCAATCCACAAACGACTTTCCTCCCTATTCCCCTAAGAAACGACTTAAACTCATACCGTTAAGGTTTTTACTGGCGGAATTTCCGCCACGACGGGAATCCTTGTATAGCTATATAGAGGAGTCCTAGGGGGGAAAAAAGGAAAAAAAATCAACTTTATTTTTTATTTATTTAATGTATAAATATAATATTTTCAATGTCAGTTTAACGTTAAAGCATCATAAAATCCTTCTGATTTAAAAAAAAAAATGTTCATAAATGGAAACAATGCTAATAATGTGTTCTTTATTTTCCTTGTAGGTGCATAATTGATATTTTAATTTTTAATCATTTTCCATGAGCGAAACGTTCTTGAAATTCGTTTCCAAACAGCCCCGACATCCCTCGATTATTCATCACCTCCAATGGTTCCTAGACTCCACCACCTCCCCACCACCTTCCCTAACAATCCACCACCCTAATCTCCCCCACCATCGAAGATCGGTGGTTTTCTTCCAAAATCTCCATTTTTGGGCGGCGGAACGGTGCCGCATTCATATCCCCGACCTTCTACATTATAGTACTATAAGAGCCCCCTTGCCTCACCCCCCTGGGGATAGGAGGGGGCTACTTCCTACCCTGTATATGGCGAAAGTGATATGTTGGAATGAGACCTGAAATGCACTTTTTTATCTGATATTTTATTCAAGAATGTTCTTTTATGTCAGCAATCGGACTAATTACTTCTATCATGTAGGTATCCCTTTTTTTGTAACATCTAAATTAGGCCAAATTGACGTTTTTTACGTTGATGGATATTTATATCATGATTATCTGGACAAAAAACTTGAAAAGTTTCCCCTTTGAAAGGGTTTGGCTCCTCGAATAAAGGATGAGAGTCCACCTAAAAAGTGTCCTGGTCAAAAAAGGGTCAAACTTCCGCTTATTCTGAGAATCTTATTGGTGGGCACCATTCCAATGACGTTTTTAGTCGGCTTTGCTCGAAAATCGAATACTGTTTTCTTCCCCCCGCATAAAAAACCATTCATCGTCTAAAACTTCTCTTCCGTTTCGTTAGTCTGTTACTCCAGTTTGAGGTTCACTCTCCTAATAGCCAAAAAGGTTGTTTTTTACCTTTTTTTCTGCATTGACGGGACCCTTCTTCCATAAATCATAACTGTTAAGCTTGGGAAACCTTTACTTCAAGTTTTCAAGACTTTGTAACCAAAACTTTTCAAAAACAAAACAAAAAAACTTTTTTCAATTACTTTCAATATTAAACTGGATTTTAAAAACAGTTTCAACGACTAAATTACCTTAATTTAGCAATTCTGTGAGTCCAAATCTTCACCATGTACAGAGTAGGGCTTTATTAGGCAGTGTCGCCAGTTTGGGCGATTTAGAGCAAAATTGGGCTACTTTTTTAGGCCTAATATGGCAACCCTGTAATGTAACAGAGTTGGGCTTTCTCCAGTTTCGTAAGTTTGGACCATTTATTTAGTAAAGGTTTTTTTTATTTACGAGCCCAATCTGGCAACCCAGTAATCTAACAAAATTGGTCTTTCCCCAGCGTCGCCAGATGGACCATTTACCCCAAATTGGGCTACTTTTTACAGTCCCAATCTGGGAACCCTGTAATCTAACAAAATTGGTCTTTCCCCAGCGTCGCCAGATGGACCATTTACCCCAAATTGGGCTACTTTTTACAGTCCCAATCTGGGAACCCTGTAATCTAACAAAATTGGGCTTTCTCCAGTGTCGCCAGACGGACCAGTTATCCCAAATTGGGCTACTTTTTATAGGCCCAATCTGGCAATTCCGTAATCTAAGCGAGTTGGGCTTTCTCCAGTTTCGCCAGTTTGGACCATTTATCCTAAATTGGGCTACTTTTAATAGGTCCAATCTGGCGATCATGTAATCTAAAAAAGTTGGGCTTTCGCCAGTTTCGCCAGTTTGGACCATTTATAGCAAAATTGGGCTACTTTTTATAGGCCCAATCTGGCGATCATGCAATCTAAAAAAGTTAAGCTTTCGCCAGTTTCGCCAGTTTGGACCATTTATAGCAAAATTGGGCTACTTTTTATAGGCCCAATCTGGCAACCCAGTAATCTAACAAAATTGGTCTTTCCCCAGTGTTGCCAGATGGACCTTTTATCCCAAATTGGGCTACTTTTTATAGGCCTAATCTGGCAACCCTGTAATCTAACAGAATTAGTCTTTCTAAAGTGTCGCCAGATGGACCATTTATCCCAAATTGGGCTACTTTGTACATGCCCAATCTGGGAACCCTGTAATCTAACAGAGTTGGGCTTTATCCAGTTTCGCCAGATGGACCATTTATCCCAAATTGGGCTACTTTTTATAGGCCTTATCTGGCAACCCAGTAATCTAACAAAATTAGTCTTTCTAAAGTGTCGCCAGATGGACCATTTATCCCATATTGGGCTACTTTGTACATGCCCAATATGGGAACCCTGTAACCCAACAAAATTGGGCTTTCTCCAGTGTAGCCAGATGGACCATTTATCCCAAATTGGGCTACTTTGTACATGCCCAATCTGGGAACCCTGTAATCTAACAGAGTTGGGCTTAATCCAGTTTCGCCAGATGGACCATTTATCCCAAATTAGGCTACTTTTTACTGGCCCAATCTGGCAACCCAGTAATCTTACAAAATTGGTCTTTCCCCAGTGTTGCCAGATGGACCTTTTATCCCAAATTGGGCTACTTTTTATAGGCCTAATCTGGCAACCCTGTAATCTAACAGAATTAGTCTTTCTAAAGTGTCGCCAGATGGACCATTTATCCCAAATTGGGCTACTTTGTACATGCCCAATCTGGGAACCCTGTAATCTAACAGAGTTGGGCTTTATCCAGTTTCGCCAGATGGACCTTTTATCCCAAATTGGGCTACTTTTTATAGGCCTTATCTGGCAACCCAGTAATCTAACAAAATTAGTCTTTCTAAAGTGTCGCCAGATGGACCATTTATCCCATATTGGGCTACTTTGTACATGCCCAATATGGGAACCCTGTAACCCAACAAAATTGGGCTTTCTCCAGTGTAGCCAGATGGACCATTTATCCCAAATTGGGCTACTTTGTACATGCCCAATCTGGGAACCCTGTAATCTAACAGAGTTGGGCTTAATCCAGTTTCGCCAGATGGACCATTTATCCCAAATTAGGCTACTTTTTACTGGCCCAATCTGGCAACCCAGTAATCTTACAAAATTGGTCTTTCCCCAGTGTTGCCAGATAGACCTTTTATCCCAAATTGGGCTACTTTTTATAGGCCTAATCTGGCAACCCTGTAATCTAACAGAATTAGTCTTTCTAAAGTGTCGCCAGATGGACCATTTATCCCATATTGGGCTACTTTGTACATGCCCAATATGGGAACCCTGTAACCCAACAAAATTTGGCTTTCTCCAGTGTAGCCAGATGGACCATTTATCCCAAATTGGGCTACTTTGTACATGCCCAATCTGGGAACCCTGTAATCTATCAGAGTTGGGCTTTATCCAGTGTCGCCAGATGGACCATTTATCCCAAATTGGGCTACTTTTTACTGGCCCAATCTGGCAACCCTGAGAACTTCCATCCTATGTCCACCTGTAGAGAACCAACTTTTTGAGAAAGTCACCTTTTTTGGGTTTTCCATAACTACCAGACCTTACCGGACCTTTTCAAACGAACAATCTGTTATTTGAATATAGGCTTTTTTCTGGTAAAGCGTCCCGAGGGTGGGACCATTAGGTAGTGGTGATGTGAGCACGTACCCTCGCCGCATTCCTCCTAACTTCGGAATAATAGAATAAAAGTCAATCTTACCACAATCTCGATTCCAGTTCAATTTACCTCGATTCGCTCCCTTTCTGTTCTGAACTTTACAAATTGCATCATTTGTTCCTTAGGGCAATAAAAATGATAACCGCTCCTTTGAAACAAATAGATTATCCCTCTTTGGCATTTTCTTTTACTCGTTTCATAAACTTAAAAGCAAAAACAAAACAAAAATTGAATTAAATTGTCTCACAGAATCACAGGGGATGTTTGGGGGATGTGGCGGATATCGGGGAAGTGATGGGAGATCACAAAGGATTTCGAAATTGGTTAATTCTGAGTTATGGTTTTTCATAATAAGCAATAATCAATGTTGCTAGATGCTTAGATCTAATACAATTCAGGTTAAACATTAAACAGCTTGCGGATATTAATTAATCGTTGAAATTAATTACGAGAGTAATAATTACCTTCCAGTGTGCTTCTACCTTCCTCTAGGAGACCACTCGGACCCCCGCATTGTCTGCGGTCACTCGGAAAGGACCGAGCGATAAAAATAACAATTTCATCTTTCGCGCAAATTAAAATTACAAATCAACCGGAGCTGAAACGTGGAAATTGTTTGCTTCATATTTTATTTCATAATGGAGCATTGTACGCAGTGAGCGCAGTAGTTTTAATTTCAATTTTCTACTTTATTTCGACATCTGGGAACATAAATGTGTCATTTTTTAAGTTTCTAGGGAGTAAAAGGTCCTCTTTAATAAACTTTTTCCTATAATATTAGCATCTAGGGAAGGTGGGGGAGGTGATGGGAGAGTAGGGAAGGTGGGGGAGGTGATGGGAGAGTAGGGAAGGTGGGGGAGGTGATGGGAGAGTAGGGAAGGTGGGGGAGGTGATGGGAGAGTAGGGAAGGTGGGGGAGGTGATGGGAGAGTAGGGAAGGTGGGGGAGGTGATGGGAGAGTAGGGAAGGTGGGGGAGGTGATGGGAGAGTAGGGAAGGTGGGGGAGGTGATGGGAGAGTAGGGAAGGTGGGGGAGGTGATGGGAGAGTAGGGAAGGTGGGGGAGGTGATGGGAGAGTAGGGAAGGTGGGGGAGGTGATGGGAGAGTAGGGAAGGTGGGGGAGGTGATGGGAGAGTAGGGAAGGTGGGGGAGGTGATGGGAGAGTAGGGAAGGTTGAGGATTGTTGGGGGAGGTTACAGGAGGGGAGGGGATGGGAGAATGGGAGGAGGTGGAATATGGAGGGGGTCTTTCTATCGCATTTTCCTATGTTCTCAGGTAGTCAATTTTCAAGTTACGTCATAACTCTGGAAGGTGATTTTGTCATAGCCAAATAACACCTGAGGGTACCACAAAAAAGTTTTCAATACACCGACCCGTCTTCATTATGAAAAATAAAGATTTACAAAGATTTTTAGCAAGAAATGGTGTTCATTTTTTAAACTCTATAAGGAAAACTCAAAACTCAAACTGAAAGAATTTATCTGTTTCTCCACGAATCTTTTCATGCACATTTAGGACGATTTTCATCTTTTCCCCCTTGTTGTTCTACCAGATGATAGTACTCCGGATTGGCCCCTAGATAGCAATATCTCAAAATCGACGAAAAAGTGACTTTTATCTTTTTTCCCCCTTGTTCTTCATCTCTTTATTACTGATAAAATTCAGGCTTCAGTTTTCAAAAATGGTGATAAAAGTGTTAATGCTGGCTGAAAAGAGAATGGGACCGAGAATAAGGGGAAACAAAACCGGTCCCTTTTCAAGAAATAAAATGAAGTTTAATTTGCATCTTATTAATTGTGACAGATATGGTTTTAAACTATAGTTAGCTAAGTGAATTAAGTTTCTCCCGGAGTTCCCCCCTGATATCAAGAGGAACTTCTTAAAACAGAATTAAAACTTAGAAATGAAATTGTACAATTTGGTGCGCGTTAACGCAGCAGGAGGAGTTCCTACGGTCGAAAAGTGACACCCCCGCGCCCCCCAAAGGGGGCACCTTTTATTCAATAAGACAAGATTAAAGCATTAACTTATTTTTTTTAAACTTATCTCTTTTAGGGACATTCTGAATATAAAAGGAGATGAAATGAAAATTTCAAGAAAAACTTTATATAAAATTACAAGAAACTAACTTGGTTTGTTTTTCATCACAATTTTTTGATATAGGGAAGTGGACGAAGTTGATGATGCTTCACTGATTGAAATGTCAGGGTGAAAAAGGATGAAAGTCACTTTTTCGTCGATTTTGAGATATTAGCGCTTTCTAGGGGCTATGAAAGAGTACTAGCATCTGGTAGAACAGCAAGGGGGAAAAGATGAAAGTAACTTTTTCCTCGATTTTGAGATATTAGAGCTATCTAGGGGCTATGGAGGAGTACTATTATCTGGTAGAACAACAAGGGGGAAAAAGATGAAAGTCACTTTTTCGTCAATTTTGAGATATTAGGGCTTTCCAGGGGCTATGAAGGAGTACTATCATCTGGTAGAACAATAAGGGAGAAAAAAGATGAAAGTCACTTTTTCGTCAATTTTGAGATATTAGGGCTTTCCAGGGGCTATGAAGGAGTACTATCATCTGGTAGAACAATAAGGGAGAAAAAAGATGAAAGTCACTTTTTCGTCAATTTTGAGATATTAGGGCTTTCCAGGGGCTATGAAGGAGTACTATCATCTGGTAGAACAATAAGGGAGAAAAAAGATGAAAGTCACTTTTTCGTCAATTTTGAGATATTAGCGCTATCTAGGGGCTATGAAGGAGTACTATCATCTGGTAGAACAATAAGGGAGAAAAAAGATGAAAGTCACTTTTTCGTCAATTTTGAGATATTAGCGCTATCTAGGGGCTATGAAGGAGTACTATCATCTGGTAGAATAACATGGGGAAAAAAGATGAAAGTCACTTTTTCTTCGATTTTGAGATATAGCGCTATTTAGGGGCTTTGAAGGAGTGCTATCATCTGGTAGAATAACAAGGGAGAAAAAAGATGAAAGTCACTTTTTCGTCGATTTTGAGATATAGCGCTATCTAGGGGCTATGAAGGAGTACTATCATCTGGTAGAATAACAAGGGAGAAAAAAGATGAAAGTCACTTTTTCGTCAATTTTGAGATATTAGCGCTATTTAGGGGCTACGGAGGAGTACTATGTGGTAGAACAACATTGGGAAAAAAAGGTGAAAGTCACTTTTTCGCCAATTTTGAGATATTAGCGCTATCTAGTGGCTATGAAGAAGTACTATATGGTAGAAAAACAAGGGGAAAAAAGATGAAAGTCACTTTTTCGTCAATTTTGAGATATTAGCGCTATCTAGGGGCTATGAAGGAGTACTATCATCTGGTAGAACAACAAGGGGAAAAAAGATGAAAGTCACTTTTTCGTCGATTTTGAGATATTAGCGCTATCTAGGGCTATGAAGGAGTACTATCATCTGGTAGAACAACAAGGGGAAAAAAGATGAAAGTCACTTTTTCGTCAATTTTGAGATATTAGCGCTATCTAGGGGCTATGAAGGAGTACTATATGGTAGAACAACAAGGGGAAAAAAGATGAAAGTCACTTTTTCGTCGATTTTGAGATATTAGCGCTTTCTAGGGGCTATGAAGGAGTACTATCATCTGGTAGAACAACAAAGGGGGGAAAAAGATGAAAGTCACTTTTTCGTCAATTTTGAGATATTAGCGCTTTCTAGGGGCTATGAAGGAGTACTATCATCTGGTAGAACAACAAGGGGAAAAAGATGAAAGTCACTTTTTCGTCAATTTTGAGATATTAGCGCTATTTAGGGGCTATGAAGGAGTACTATCATCTGGTAGAACAACAAGGGAGAAAAAGATGAAAGTCACTTTTTCGTCGATTTTGAGATATTAGCGCTATCTAGGGGCTATGAAGGAGTACTATCATCTGGTAGAACAACAAGGGGAAAAAAGATGAAAGTCACTTTTCGTCAATTTTGAGATATTAGCGCTATCTAGGGGCTATGAAGGAGTACTATCATCTGGTAGAACAACAAGGGGGAAAAAAGATGAAAGTCACTTTTTCGTCAATTTTGAGATATTAGCGCTATCTAGGGGCTATGAAGGAGTACTATCATCTGGTAGAACAACAAGGGGAAAAAAGATGAAAGTCACTTTTTCGTCAATTTTGAGATATTAGCGCTATCTAGGGGCTATGAAGGAGTACTATCATCTGGTAGAACAACAAAGGGGAAAAAAGATGAAAGTCACTTTTCGTCAATTTTGAGATATTAGTGCTATCTAGGGGATATGAAGGAGTCATCTGGTAGAACAACAAGGGGAAAAAAGATAAAAGTCACTTTTGCGTCGATTTTGAGATATCAGGGCTATTTAGGAGCTATGAAGGAGTACTATCATCTAGAACAACAAGGGGAAAAAAGATGAAAGTCACTTTTTCGTCAATTTTGAGATATTAGCGCTTTCTAGGGGCTATGAAGGAGTACTATCATCTGGTAGAACAATAAGGGAGAAAAAAGATGAAAGTCACTTTTTCGTCAATTTTGAGATATTAGGGCTTTCCAGGGGCTATGAAGGAGTACTATCATCTGGTAGAACAATAAGGGAGAAAAAAGATGAAGTCACTTTTTCGTCAATTTTGAGATATTAGGGCTTTCCAGGGGCTATGAAGGAGTACTATCATCTGGTAGAACAATAAGGGAGAAAAAAGATGAAAGTCACTTTTTCGTCAATTTGAGATATCAGGGCTTTCAGGGGCTATGAAGGAGTACTATCATCTGGTAGAACAATAAGGGAGAAAAAAGATGAAAGTCACTTTTTCGTCAATTTTGAGATATTAGGGCTTTCCAGGGGCTATGAAGGAGTACTATCATCTGGTAGAACAATAAGGGGGAAAAAAGATGAAAGTCACTTTTTCGTCAATTTTGAGATATTAGGGGCTATGAAGGAGTACTATCATCTGGTAGAACAACAAGGGTGAAAGTAACTTTTTCGTCGATTTTGAGATATTAGCGCTTTCTAGGGGCTAATAGGAGTACTATCATCTGGTAGAACAACAAGGAGGAAAAAGATGAAAGTCACTTTTTCGTCAATTTTGAGATATTAGGGCTTTCCAGGGGCTATGAAGGAGTACTATCATCTGGTAGAACAATAAGGGAGAAAAAAGATGAAAGTCACTTTTTCGTCAATTTTGAGATATTAGGGCTTTCCAGGGGCTATGAAGGAGTACTATCATCTGGTAGAACAATAAGGGAGAAAAAAGATGAAAGTCACTTTTTCGTCAATTTTGAGATATTAGGGCTTTCCAGGGGCTATGAAGGAGTACTATCATCTGGTAGAACAATAAGGGAGAAAAAAGATGAAAGTCACTTTTTCGTCAATTTTGAGATATTAGCGCTTTCCAGGGGCTATGAAGGAGTACTATCATCTGGTAGAACAATAAGGGAGAAAAAAGATGAAGTCACTTTTTCGTCAATTTTGAGATATTAGGGCTTTCCAGGGGCTATGAAGGAGTACTATCATCTGGTAGAACAATAAGGGAGAAAAAAGATGAAAGTCACTTTTTCGTCATTTTGAGATATTAGCGCTTTCTAGGGGCTATGAAGGAGTACTATCATCTGGTAGAACAAAAGGGAGAAAAAGATGAAAGTCACTTTTTCGTCAATTTTGAGATATTAGGGCTTCCAGGGGCTATGAAGGAGTACTATCATCTGGTAGAACAACAAGGGGGAAAAAAGATGAAAGTCACTTTTTCGTCAATTTTGAGATATCAGGGCTTTCCAGGGGCTATGAAGGAGTACTATCATCTGGTAGAACAATAAGGGAGAAAAAAGATGAAAGTCACTTTTTCGTCAATTTTGAGATATCAGGGCTTTCCAGGGGCTATGAAGGAGTACTATCATCTGGTAGAACAATAAGGGAGAAAAAAGATGAAAGTCACTTTTTCGTCAATTTTGAGATATTAGGGCTTTCCAGGGGCTATGAAGGAGTACTATCATCTGGTAGAACAATAAGGGAGAAAAAAGATGAAAGTCACTTTTTCGTCAATTTTGAGATATTTGCGCTATCTAGGGGCTATGAAGGAGTACTATCAAAGTATAAGTATAAGGAGTACTATAAAAATGTTACATGCATAACAATAGGACTCGACCACTCTGTCTTTTATATAAGACTTTCGTCCAGTCTTTTATATAAGACCTTCGTCCGGAGAGTGGGTTCATAATTTGATAGATTTCCAATAAAAAAAATACAAATACTGGTCTGAAAATAAGGAAATTGTGGTCGTAAGTTCATTAGTCATTACTGTCACGGATCACGTGCCTTACATCTTAGAAAGGACATATTGAATCGTACCCAATACATACACAAGTAGTTTCCCTCGCCATTCTAATTATTCTAATTCATTCATGATTGAACATTTTCTGGGAAAAACAATCGAAATTCCTATAATCTGGTAATCGTAGTTGAAACTTGAAATCGTTCCTGATTAGATTTTTTTAAAACTTTGGTTTTTATTTTTTTAGACGGAATGAAGGTGAGGTGAATAAAATAATATTATCTCAGTCACCAGACAGATGAAAGTAAATAGCAATAAGCGACTTCGATCAATCATTCTGACACTCTCAGGTTTTCGAATTAATTCTGTATTTCTGTGGAAAAGGGGAAAAAGTGAAAGAATGAAATAAATAGGTAAATAAAAGGTAATTTTTTGAGTTTCTGCACCTGTAGATTGAAAGTTTGTTCAGGGAACGTGTCCCGTTATTCCAGAAGGTAAACAAAAAATTTCAAACGAGTACGGAAACGGGAAGAACTACCCGTTTTACGAGTACGGATACGGGAAGAACTACCCGTTTTTCGAGTACGGATACGGGAAGAACTACCCGTTTTTCGAGTACGGATACGGGAAGAACTACCCGTTTTTCGAAAACGGATACGGGAATAACTACCCTTTTTTCGAGTGCGGATAGAGGAAGAACTACCCGTTTGCGAGGACGGATACGCGAAGAACTACACGTTTTCCAGGACGGATACGGGAAGAACTACCCGTTTTCGAGTACGCATACGGGAAGAACTACCCATTTTACGAGGACGGATACGGGAAGAACTACCCATTTTACGAGGACGGATACGGGAAGCACTACCCGTTTTCGAGGACGGATACGGGAAGAACTACCCGTTTTACGAGTACGGATACGGGAAGAACTACCCGTTTTACGAGTACGGATACTGGAAGAACTACCCGTTTTAGGAGTACGGATACGGGAAGAACTACCCGTTTTTCCAGTGCGGATACGGGAAGAACTACCCGTTTTAGGAGTACGGATACGGGAAGAACTACCCATTTTACGAGTACGGATACGGGAAGAACTACCCGTTTTAGGAGTACGGATACGGGAAGAACTACCCGTTTTACGAGTACGGATACGGGAAGAACTACCCGTTTTGCGAGTACGAATACGGTAAGAACTACCCGTTTGGGAGTACGGATACGGGAAGAACTACCCGTTTTTCGAGGACGGATACGGGAAGAACTACCAGTTTTACTAGCACGTATGAGAGACCCTTGCGGTGTATACAATCAACCTAGAAATGATTGGCAAGAGGGATTATTTCGCGTATCCATAGTGAAGCCGATGGGTATTTTTGTTGTTGTGATTGTAACATTTAAAGAAATCGCAAATGGGATTACATTCCCGTTCCACCGAATCAGTTTATCCGATTCTACTTTGATCTCGATCTCGGATCCTCTAAAACCGTCATGCAGGAAGAGCGTGGCTCAATTCTATTTAACTTTCCCGAATGAAAAAACATTTCGTTTGGTTTTTCATTGATCTCTTTTAATTCGTGAGCTGCCTGAAAAGTGGGGAAGTAAAAAATTTTTACATTCCCTCACTACTTTCCTTGCAAGTTTTCACTTTTCGAAAAACCTATAAAAGATCTTTAAAAAAAATCGAAAAAGAGTTAACCTTTTTAACAAATTAATTAACCTAATTCCGCTTTTCCTCCGACTTCCGACAATTCGAAATTCCACTCACCTTTTGGTGTAAGGCCACGCATCGCAGTTTGACAGCAACCCTTTCCACAATAGGTGTTACTCCAATTAAATCAAGCAGCTCTCCAATTACTCGCCACAATCGAGTGTTAATCAAACTTTATAAATTATTACAAGTTGCTCTTTATTATTGAGGGCCACATGATAAATTTTAGTTATCTTTCAATTAAGGAAAACCCCTCCATCATCACCACCCCTACACTCCTCGTCACTCCCCCAACCTTTTGACATACATTGTTCCAAAATTCGATGGCAAAACAATTTCTGAGTAAAAAATCATCTCAGAAAAACAATCTTTCTAATAAAACACATCTTGTACTTCTATCTGGACAAGGATATTTGGAAGGAAATCAAACAATATTTTGCGAGCAAAAGAAAACTCTAATCCCCTCAATCCTAAATGAGAAATGCCTGTTTATGCGAACCATCGCACGCTAATGGTCTCCCATTACTTGTATAAGGATATTCACCATCTAATTTATTATAAGGCGACAGGTGCTTCCACGAACATTTATTTTGAATATTTTAATCCTCCTTCCCTTTTGAGTTTTCCCCTCTTTACTGCTGAATAGAACATTTCACCAATTATCTTTCTTAAGGGTTAAATTACGCTAATTTTCCGACAATATTTCAAATGTTTGTGAAAATTAACGCTCTAGTTGTTTTTAATTTTATTTTATAATCGATTTCTCGATATAAAAAGGAATTAATTTCATTAGGTAATAATTGAATATCAAAAGGTTAAAAATGTTTTGAATATCCATGCGAAATGTAAAGGGAAAGATCATTTGACTCCAGCGACGTGAAGCTTTTCTTTTTTCTCTTTCTAAGCTAAATGCGTTTCGAAGTTTGTGTTTTTCCGGATTTTCTTTCAAACGCCTTTCCCGGCGGTAATTTAGAATGCCTCCATTTTACACGTTCCTTTCTGAATATCACTTTCTCACTCCGATCAAACCTAATGTAAATTTTCCCTGAGGAATTCATGGAAACAGAGAAGAGCCATTATCTGGGTTTCTTTCTTTGATTGCTTCCAATCCTTTAAACATTCGCCTGTCAAAACATCGAGCCCCAAAAAACTTCTTCCTAAATTTTAAGAAAAACTCACTTTTTTAACATTTTTTAATTAAAAAAATGAATAAATCATATATGACTCCGGTACAGGTCACTGGTGATGGGCATTCAGAAATTTTTTTAAATCAACATTTTTTTAATGACATTTATAATTTTTTTTTTCACAGTACGTTTTTAGGGGGCAGATAACGTTAAAAATTCATGAGTCGAATGGCTTTCCGTGAATACACTTCATCAATAAAATATGGGGCCTAATTTTTATGAAAACTCGGTCAAAAGGTAGTCCTTTTTATGGTTTTTGATCGAAAATATATGTAAAATTGAAACGTTTTCTGGTTCTTCAAAAAGATCTGGTAGTTAGTGGAACTCAAAAGGTGGAGTTTCATATCCCTTTATAGCGCAACAATTTTTTTTTTCTCCAATATTCTGAAAAAACTGTTGGTTTTTTTGAAAAATTTCATTTGAATTTTAGTTTTAGAACACATTAATATAGGTCGCCAAGTTTTTATTTTTTTGAAAATCATAAACTTTTTAATCATAATTTTTATGACAAAAATAATAATATTTGTCCAATTATTTATCCAGATGAGTCGAATGGCTTTCCGTGAATACACATCAATAAAATATGGGGCCTAATTTTTATGAAAACTCGGTCAAAAGGTAGTCCTTTTTATGGTTTTTGATCGAAAATATATGTAAAATTAAAACGTTTTCTGGTTCTTCAAAAAGATCTGGTAGTTTAGTAGAACTTTCTCAAAAGGTGGGGTTTCATATCGGTTATAGAGGAACAAATTTTTTTTCTCCAATATTCTGAAAAAACTGTTGGTTTTTTTGAAATTTCATTTGAATTTTAGTTTTAGAACACATTAATATAGGTCGCCAGTTTTTTATTTTTTTGAAAATCATAAAAAATTTTATCATAATTTTTATGACAAAAATAATAATATTTGTCCATTTATTTATCCAGATGAGTCGAATGGCTTTCCGTGAATCAAAATCATAAAATATGGGGCCTATTTTATGAAAACTCGTCAAAAGGTAGTCCTTTTATGGTTTTTGATCGAAAATATATTAAAATTGAAACGTTTTCTGGTTCTTCAAAAAGATCTGGTAGTTAGTGGAACTCAAAAGGTGGAGTTTCATATCCCTTTATAGCGCAACAATTTTTTTTTCTCCAATATTCTGAAAAAACAGTTGGTTTTTTTTGAAAAATTTCATTTGAATTTTAGTTTTAGAACACATTAATACAGGTCGCTATGAATTTATTTTTTTGAAAATCATAAACTTTTTAATCATAATTTTTATGACAAAAATAATAATATTTGTCCAATTATTTATCCAGATGAGTCGAATGGCTTTCCGTGAATACACATCAATAAAATATGGGGCCTAATTTTTATGAAAACTCGGTCAAAAGGTAGTCCTTTTTATGGTTTTTGATCGAAAATATATGTAAAATTAAAACGTTTTCTGGTTCTTCAAAAAGATCTGGTAGTTTAGTAGAACTTTCTCAAAAGGTGGGGTTTCATATCGGTTTATAGAGGAACAAAATTTTTTTTCTCCAATATTCTGAAAAAACTGTTGGTTTTTTTGAAAAATTTCATTTGAATTTTAGTTTTAGAACACATTAATATAGGTCGCCAAGTTTTTATTTTTTTGAAAATCATAAAAAATTTTATCATAATTTTTATGACAAAAATAATAATATTTGTCCATTTATTTATCCAGATGAGTCGAATGGCTTTCCGTGAATCAAAAATCAATAAAATATGGGGCCTAATTTTTATGAAAACTCGGTCAAAAGGTAGTCCTTTTTATGGTTTTTGATCGAAAATATATGTAAAATTAAAACATTTTCTGGTTCTTCAAAAAGATCTGGTCGTTAGTGGAACTTTCTCAAAATGTGGGGTTTCAATTTTTTTTTTTCTCCAATATTCTGAAAAAACTGTTGGTTTTTTTGAAAAATTTCATTTGAATTTTAGTTTTAGAATACATTAATATAGGTCGCCAAGTTTTTATTTTTTTGAAAATCATAAACTTTTTAATCATAATTTTTATGACATATTTGTCCAATTATTTATCCAGATTATTAACGATTTTAGTATATTTGATATATTGGAGGGATGTCTTAGTTTAGCGAAAAGCCACTGATGAATTACAATTAAAAGCCACATCAATGTGAACGTGTTTGAAAATTTATTGGATTGCCTTCCTTGGTCTGGGAAGAAGGATCGGCTAATGGCTAAGTATGGTGTATGTAACGTCCGGCCTGATGGTCGGCTAGTTGCTGGCCTGGGGTCAATGCGGTAACCGACCTCCCCTGAGATTGACCCTAGTTTAAACAGGTGAAGGAAGATCTAAAGCCGCTGCACTTAGACGAAACATTCGAAATGAAAAATAAACCTGGAATGCATATTCGATATAGAAAGACTTCGTGAAAGTAAGAAAGGGGGGAAGTTGATTCCAACTGTTTGAGTGAGACAAGAAGTTCTCCGGGCCCTTCTCTTTGTCCACTGGGGCGATCACTAATTTGATAAGGTGGGATAGCAAAGGGTCCTTCCTAGTCCCATGAACAACGTCAAAGGGACACCACAATTAACATTAACGAGCCTCTCACTTCGCCACCGCTGTACATATTCATACTTAAAATAAGACAGATTTTCAAAACCGATAATTAGCCGATTGTTCCATATACATGCTAATTTTTATTTGCCACAGAAACTCTTTTTTTTTCTCATTCCTTTCCTTAATCTTCCAACGGCGGTCAAAAGAGTCAAACTAGGGCATGTCAAAAAAGAGCTTCATTTTTGGCAAAGGGTAGGTAGCAATATAAGGGGGCAAAAATTATCCTCCTTTATTAGGTATAATGGATTTTTTCCCTATATTAGAGTCAAAATTGTTTCGTAGGTGTCGCTACTCGCTAAAGCTAAAAAATAGATTTTTCAAATTTTTTGGTTTTTCTGCAATATCTTCGGTTCTAATGAAGATTTTTACATGCAGCAAAAATGATTTTGCAGCTTTTAAATGTGAGAATGTGTGGTAATTTTTTCAAATTTTTGGCACCAAAAATCTATCGATGGGAGCGTTTTGAAATTTAAAAATACATTTAAATGTGTGAAAGACAGTGGAACCCCCAAAATTGGAACTTTCTCAAAAATTTCGTGAATATCGGTGTTTTTTTAAACAGAAATCATATGGTGCTTGGTGAATATCGCTGTTTAGATGGTTAAAAATCAATATTTCTTGATTACTAGTTAAAACGTCCAGACTTTTAGGTTATTTTAACTCTATAAACATATAAAAACCAATGTCAAATATTTATTTTTTAATATATTTTATATATACATTTATTTTTTAGTGTTAATAATATGTTATCAACAATTTAACAAAAATTCAACAGTAAAAGAAACCGTTTCTTCATGAAGCGATTGGTCGTTTATACAGGCGGAAACTTTATGTACAATATAATAGTTTATTTCGCTAACTACTCACAAATGTAAGTATTTAAGAATATATTTACATACCATGTGGATAATCTAGGTTAGAGCAAAAAATTTCAATTAACTTCCTAGCCCTCATTGTTTCTAATGAACAGCAAAAAAAGTTTTTTTAGAGCATTTTGTAAAAATTTTTTTTGGAAAGATTGTTTTAGATACGCGTTATTCTTTTTAGAGGGTAACGGGTAAAATTTACGAGAACATACCCGGGATCAGCCTCTCTTATCAGGAGTAGTTAACAAGTTTCACACTAGAGCGAAATAACAATCAGTACCTGACTTCATTATAACAGTTTAATAAGTGTAACACTTTCAGGACGAAGGTCGTATATAAAAGAAGGGTCTTATATAAAAGGCGCGTCTTATATAAAAGGCGCGTCTTATATAAAAGGCGATTCTTATATAAAAGGCGCGTCTTGTATAAAAGACGACTCTGATATAAAAGGCGCGTCTTATATAAAAGGCCAGTCTTATATAAAAGGCGCGTCTTATATAAAAGGCCAGTCTTATATAAAAGGCGAGTCTTTTATATAAGGCGAGTCTTATATAAAAGGCGAGTCTTTTATAAAAGGCGAGTCTTATATAAAAGGCGAGTCTTATAATATAAAAGGCGATTCTTATATAAAAGGCGCGTCTTATATAAAAGGCGATTCTTATATAAAAGGCGCGTCTTATATAAAAGGCGCGTCTTATATAAAAGGCGATTCTTATATAAAAGGCGCGTCTTGTATAAAAGACGACTCTGATATAAAAGGGCGCGTCTTATATAAAAGGCCAGTCTTATATAAAAGGCGCGTCTTATATAAAAGGCCAGTCTTATATAAAAGGCGAGTCTTTTATATAAGGCGAGTCTTATATAAAAGGCGAGTCTTTTATAAAAGGCGAGTCTTATATAAAAGGCGAGTCTTATAATATAAAGGCGATTCTTATATAAAAGGCGCGTCTTATATAAAAGGCGAGTCTTATATAAAAGGCGCGTCTTATATAAAAGGCGCGTCTTATATAAAGGCGCGTCTTATATAAAAGGCGCGTCTTGTATAAAAGGCGAGTCTGATATAAAAGGCGCGTCTTATATAAAAGGCCAGTCTTATATAAAAGGCGAGTCTTTTATATAAGGCGAGTCTTATATAAAAGGCGAGTATTTTATAAAAGGCGATTCTTATATAAAAGGCGAGTCTTATATAAAAGGCGATTCTTATATAAAAGGCGCGTCTTATATAAAAGGCGAGTCTTATATAAAAGGCTTGTCTTATATAAAAGGCGCGTCTTATATAAAAGGCGCGTCTTATATAAAAGGCGATTCTTATATAAAAGGCGCGTCTTATATAAAAGGCGCGTCTTATATAAAAGGCGCGTCTTGTATAAAAGGCGAGTCTGATATAAAAGGCGCGTCTTATATAAAAGGCGCGTCTTGTATAAAAGGCGAGTCTTATATAAAAGGCCAGTCTTATATAAAAGGCGAGTCTTTTATATAAGGCGAGTCTTATATAAAAGGCGAGTCTTTTATAAAAGGCGAGTCTTATATAAAAGGCGAGTCTTATATATAAAAGGCGATTCTTATATAAAAGGCGCGTCTTATATAAAAGGCGAGTCTTATATAAAAGGCGCGTCTTATATAAAAGGCGCGTCTTATATAAAAGGCGATTCTTATATAAAAGGCGCGTCTTGTATAAAAGACGACTCTGATATAAAAGGCGCGTCTTATATAAAAGGCCAGTCTTATATAAAAGGCGCGTCTTATATAAAAGGCCAGTCTTATATAAAAGGCGAGTCTTTTATATAAGGCGAGTCTTATATAAAAGGCGAGTCTTTTATAAAAGGCGAGTCTTATATAAAAGGCGAGTCTTATAATATAAAAGGCGATTCTTATATAAAAGGCGCGTCTTATATAAAAGGCGAGTCTTATATAAAAGGCGCGTCTTATATAAAAGGCGCGTCTTATATAAAAGGCGCGTCTTATATAAAAGGCGCGTCTTGTATAAAAGGCGAGTCTGATATAAAAGGCGCGTCTTATATAAAAGGCCAGTCTTATATAAAAGGCGAGTCTTTTATATAAGGCGAGTCTTATATAAAAGGCGAGTCTTTTATAAAAGGCGATTCTTATATAAAAGGCGAGTCTTATATAAAAGGCGATTCTTATATAAAAGGCGCGTCTTATATAAAAGGCGAGTCTTATATAAAAGGCGCGTCTTATATAAAAGGCGCGTCTTATATAAAAGGCGCGTCTTATATAAAAGGCGATTCTTATATAAAAGGCGCGTCTTATATAAAGGCGCGTCTTATATAAAAGGCGCGTCTTGTATAAAAGGCGAGTCCTGATATAAAAGGCGCGTCTTATATAAAAGGCGCGTCTTGTATAAAAGGCGAGTCTGATATAAAAGGCGCGTCTTATATAAAAGGCCAGTCTTATATAAAAGGCGCGTCTTGTATAAAGGCGAGTCTGATATAAAAGGCGCGTCTTATATAAAAGGCGCGTCTTGTATAAAAGGCGAGTCTGATATAAAAGGCGCGTCTTATATAAAAGGCCAGTCTTATATAAAAGGCGAGTCTTTTATATAAGGCGAGTCTTATATAAAAGGGCGAGTCTGATATAAAAGGCGCGTCTTATATAAAAGGCGCGTCTTGTATAAAGGCGAGTCTGATATAAAAGGCGCGTCTATATAAAAGGCCAGTCTTATATAAAAGGCGAGTCTTTTATATAAGGCGAGTCTTATATAAAGGCGAGTCTTTTATAAAAGGCGATTCTTATATAAAAGGCGAGTCTTATATAAAGGCGATTCTTATATAAAAGGCGCGTCTATATAAAGGCGAGTCTTATATAAAAGGCCGCGTCTTATATAAAAGGCGCGTCTTATATAAAAGGCGCGTCTTATATAAAAGGCGATTCTTATATAAAAGGGCGCGTCTTATATAAAGGCGCGTCTTATATAAAAGGCGCGTCTTGTATAAAAAGGCGAGTCTGATATAAAAGGCGCGTCTTATATAAAAGGCCAGTCTTATATAAAAGCGCGAGTCTTTTATATAAGGCGAGTCTTATATAAAAGGCGAGTCTTTATAAAAGGCGAGTCTTATATAAAAAGGCGATTCTTATATAAAAGGCGCGTCTTCTATAAAAGGCGAGTCTTATATAAAAGGCGCGTCTTATATAAAAGGCGCGTCTTATATAAAAGGCGCGTCTTATATAAAAGGCCAGTCTTATATAAAAGGCGCGTCTTATACAAAAGGCGTGCGTGTGAGTGAGTGTGTGTGTGTGTGAGCGGGAGCGTGAGAGGGGCGCGCGTGTGCGGTGTGGTGGTGTGTGTGTGGGGTGTGTG